>JAPYZB010002353.1:0-16233 GCA_030522745.1 Eupelmus kiefferi
ATTTTTTTGTATGTATGCTCACAGGTTGTTGAAAATGTTATTTTTTAACATTCAAAACAATTTATTGAACAAAATTTTGCAAAAAAATTTAAGCCCCCCCACAGGGCCCTTGCTTGATACGATACCCATCGCTGATGCTACCTTAAATTAAAGCTCTGTGCTCGTAGTTTTATTATCTATTTTGCTGATTTTTATAACACAAATACTTAGAATTTCACCGTCGATAAAAGAAACATAATTTTTAAAAGAAAATAACATGTATTTGAGATAAAAAAGCTTGTAATTTAACTCGATATACAAGAAGTGCAAAATTGATTAATAAAATTCCAGGCCCGAAGCCTTTACCAATTTTAGGAAATTCATTACAACTTAATCTGACAGCAGGTTGGTGATTATAATCAATTAGACACGATGAATTAATGTATTTTATAAGTATTAATTAATAAATTTTAATATTGAACATTATAGAGTTGTATTAAATAAGTTATTGAAGTAAACAAACTTTTTATTAGACTTACAAATTTTGTGACAGTTAAGAAATATATTTTAAAAACATATTATTAACATGTTCTAAAGTATTTAGATTCAAGTTTTAATTAATTAAGATACAAGTAATAAGATTTAACTAAGTTTACAATGAGTTTTTAAATTTAATATTGATATTTTTCACTGCATAAAGACGAAGGTCGGTTCCCACCATGGGGAAGCGTATATACAGCGCTGCCAATGTAAACGCTGAACTGCTTGACACAACGACGTTGGTCCTGATTTGCGATTCGAGAAATCACAAATCCAAAACGACGGAAAGGTGTTATCGCTTTATTCGGCCGGCAGGCTACTGTATACCTAACTGCCGCATACAAAAGGCAATAGCCACCAGTCCGCGAGACAAGAACGAGTCCACTTTATTCCTTCAAAATATATTTCGATAAATAAAATTTGCACTTTTAACCTTTAGACTGTCGGCATTTTTGCCTTATAAATTGATATTTTTGATGTGCAAAATTTATACATAAAAACACCTCATATCTCTAGAGTAGTTGTCCGGCAGTCTAAAGGTTAAAGCAAAAATTCAATATAATTATTGGTTGAGCTAAGTGTTATGAATCCGATCCTTGAAAAAATTGAAAATACTTTTTAATTTTACATTCTCCTAATAGAGTTGGGTAGATAAAGATAAAAAAAGTAATAATATAATCTATTTTCTTCTATCCTACTTTATTAGGAGAATTTCAGATTTAAATATTTTTAATTTTCTTGTGTATTGGGTTTACAATACTTTACTCAATCAACGATTGTATTTAATATATGCTTTAAAAATGTTTTATTGTCAGGAATGTATGTTAAAGATTTTAATAAATGCATACAAAATTTTATTATTATTATTATTTATTAACCAGAAAGATATGTTTACAAATGGTAAATCCTACAGATGTAAATTTTTACCTGTGCGTAGGTCCGGTATACACAAAAGTCTTACATACTAAATCTTACGTACTAATATTCATTATAAATAGTAAATATAGTAGTGTGTTAATTGTTACTGTCGGAATACGAATTGTAACGCCGCACATGAACGTGTAATAACTACTACATGCTCAGTATGTTATAAAATTTCAATTATTTGACATGCTTAATACTTTAGGTAAATTAACATAGTATTCTAATTTAACAATTAATAACAATAGTTTTTGTTTTTATATCGCAACTATAAGCATATATTTGTTATCAAAAGATTATTGTGTTAATTGTTAATCAATGATTTATTGTTAAATTATAATTTATAAAATTTGTTATTATAATTTGTTATTATATTTTGTATCAATTGATTAATACCGTATATTTTTAATAAATAAATAATTATGCATATAGCATGAAGTTTAGATAAATTTGTTTAATAATGTACATGTGCAGTTATACAGTGGAAAGCTAAGAGTGAGTATTAGATAAAGTAGAGTATCAATGATCGAAAAAAGTGTCGGAAGTATAGATTATATTTAGGTATAAGTAATAGTGGTGGATCAAGAAAAAAATTGCGCAGAATTATTTTTTCTAGATTACAGCCGGAAACACCGATCCGTCAATAGAAGCTCTGCATCATAGTTCTGCACTACAAGTGAAAAAGACACTTATGTCAAAATTTTGACGAAAATGAGTTTTTTATAACAATCGATTCGTTAAAAAAACTGCATCTGATTTATCTAATAAAAAATTCTTAAAGAATTACTTTTTTTTAAATATTTCTTTTGTTCAACTGAAGTCGATTTATTTTAGATAAAAAAGACCGTTTGTCATGAAATTTCTGTATTTCGACCTAAATCCATCACCACTGTACAACTGGAAGGGACCGTATCTCGACTTACGACCTTGTCTACTTGTTAAAGCACTGAGCGGCCGCTTCTGATGCAATACGATTTCAATACGTTATGAAATAATTTTCAACTTGCGGTCTTTTTACATTGTTATTGTACTTGTGTTTTTAACATTGCAAATAATAAAAAAAACGTATTTTTTTACAGAATATGATGTAGAATTATCACTTTTCTTAAAACAAATGATGTTATATTTTGAAAAATGCTTCGTTAATGCTGTTTTAAAACGAAATTCTTAGTTTTTGTCCATTTACTCCAATCGAAGATAAATGGACTTACGTGTCTTTTTCACTTGTACGGCAGAGTTTACATAAAAAATTTTGTTAAGGTATGTTTTTGACTTCGTATCAAGCAAGGGCTCCATAGGTAGTTGAAACTTTCTTCACATAAGTATTTTGATGATAATGATGTATTGTATTTTTATGTATATGTTTTTACGTATTTTTGTATAAATTCTTAATACAGTTCTTAAGAACCATTATTTTGTAAACATATTTAAAAAGACCATTTATTTAACTTATTTTTTGCATATAAGATTTGCAAACTTTGAACTTGAATATCTAGACTTACGCAAAAAGTCGGTTGAGTTGGTCTGATTTAACCTACAATCGCTTAGATCATTTATATGCTATCCTAAAGTAACTGTAAGCTATTGGATTATCTTTACCTAGACCTCGCATTTTAGTTTTATTCAATAAAAAACTAATATTTTTCTTAAAAAAAGAAGAACGCAATGAATCCCGATCTTAAATCAAAGCAGTCTGTGCATCTGAAGCGGCGGCATTATTAAAGTTAAATTAAATCTGTTCAGTAGAAGAAAATATAATTGGCTAGTGCAATTAAATTTATAATTTTACTTCCTTAAAAACTTGGTAAATCTTGTTACGGCAAAAATCATTTTAAACTATAAATTTGAGGGAGTATTGTATTCTTTTTTTCCTTTTTTTATAAAAAAAAACAAATTTTTTGTAAATTAGACATTTTAATTTTGTATTTATATGGATTCAATTTTTTTTATATACTCACTTCATTATAAGACATACTCATAATAGTTTTTCTACACAGTGTATAAAGAATTGCTGGCTCTGTAGGATTGTGCATATTCACAAACGATTAGAAATTGCTAAGTGCTATAAAAATTTTGTGTAAAAAGGAAAGCTAAGATGTTTTTATTGTCATTGATTTTATTCATTCTGTTACTTTTACATACTTCGATTCGATACAGTAGATACGGAAGATTGATTCATAAAATACCTGGACCATTTTCATTTCCGATAATAGGAAACTTGTTCGTCATGGTAAATCTTTCAGTTGGTAAGTTGAATCAATTTTAAGATTGAAAGAATTTTTGGAAAAACAATATAATTTAAAAATCATTATTTTGATTGCTAATTCACACATCCCTTTAATTATAAATTCAACAACAATTTTTGACAATTAAAACTTTCTGTCCCTAGAACAGACGTGGGAGTTACTTCGAGGAAACATGCATAAGTACTTCCCAATTGCAAAAATAAATTTTGTCTGTCTTGCATTAGTTTGTATTGCACATCCAAATTATATAAAAGTATATTATAATTAATCATTTCTGCATTATGTTCTGCATTGTTTTAATTAAGGGTTAAAGATGAAAGATTTTAATATTTTCTTAGATTATTCTGTCATGTAAGAAAAATATCAATAAAGGAGTTTTCTACAGCCCTTTTAAAGCTTGGCTAAAATCAAGTGTTTTAATTTGCTCAGGTATTTTCTGTATGCTTCCGTTTATTCTGGAGGTTACTTCACTATAACTTATTTTCTATTTTAGATGAAAATTGGCATCAGCGACGTAAATTACTGGCTCCAGCTTTTCATCCGAACGTTTTTAAAATATACCTTGAAGTAATGAATAATCACATTAAAAACTTTATTTCATACTTGAAATCCACGGATGGTGAGACGGTCGAAAGTCTTATCCCATTACTAAATACTTTTACTTTTAATATTATTTGTGGTAAATTTCACATACAAAAAACATGCTTAATAATAGTATATTACGTAAAATGAGCTTTTATAATCCGAGTGTGTAATTTGCATTACGAGTCAAGGCGAGCTAGCACTAGCCGAAGGCGAGTGCGTTTGCGAGCCGAAGACGAGTACTGTAAACACACGAGGTTAAAAAAGCTCACTAGCTCTGGGTGCCTACCACATTTTATGTAACTCATGTGTTGATTTTCGTGTTTTTTCATATATCTAAAAAGTGCGTTTAAAGTGATCGTTTTTGGGCACGGCAACCACTATCATGTTATGTTTGTCATATTTTAGTAAATTATGTTTTTATAATTAATTAATTTATAATGTATGTATGTGTGTATGTATATCGGCCTAAATTGCCGTTTTCAGAGTAGCGGGCGCAAAATACTTTTGCGCCAGCTTCGACGTTTTTAGCGCCCGCCACTCTGAAAATGGGCACTTTTGGCTCTTAGTTTAGGTAGTAAAAAGCGCGAAAATCGTGCCTGAGTGACAAAAAATTAATTTACGTATATTTTTAATGTAATGTATTTAAAAGCATGTGCGAATTATGTATTTTAAAATTTATTTGAACAGAATCAGCATTGGGCATTAATACTGTTGACGCTGAAGGAAAAAGAAAATATCTAAATACATCCGATGAAATGTGTGAGATTATTGCTGACAGGTTAGTATACGTGTATCAATAAATTATAATAGAATATTTAGGTACTATTTTTTTTTGTTTAAGGATACCGAAGCCGTACATAACAGATTGGATGATGAAATTTCTAAGTATTGGTAAAAAACGTCAATATGTCCTCTCGGAACTTCATTGTTTTGCAAATAAGGTTTATTAGATTTTTTTGTCTGATCTAGCTAGAAATAAAGAGGTAAAAACATCGTCAAACACAACTGTCAAACACATCGTCAAACACACTCGCTTCGCTCGGGCGCAAACGTTCACACGAGGCTGAAATCACTTTCTTGCACTAGTATCGAAATGTACTATTTGACA
Organism: Eupelmus kiefferi; assembly: GCA_030522745.1. NCBI lineage: Eukaryota > Metazoa > Arthropoda > Insecta > Hymenoptera > Eupelmidae > Eupelmus > Eupelmus kiefferi. The sequence goes on from JAPYZB010002353.1 coordinate 5,380, forward strand.
CTCCGTGTGCAAAACTCGATTTTGCGCAGGCTCGAACAAAAATGCGTGTGCTAAATCTCGCTTTGTGCCCGTCGTATAAAAAATACGGTTCGATATATGAGCGAAGAAGTGATTTCAACCTCGCGTGGACTTTTCACTCTCGCTTCGCTCGGGCGCCTTGGCCCCCTCGAAGCTAAAATCACTTTCTCGCACTAGTATCAAAATTTACTATTTACGCATTCGCTTTGATGGAGCGCAAACCTTTACACTCTTACCGTAAATAACTATTTCGTTAATTGTAGACAGATTACTAAAAGTGAAATAAATGTTTTAGTTCAGAATGATAGTTCTTGCAATATTTTAATTTTAGGATTTTGAAATTATTATAATGAGAATAAAATTATGTGTTCAAATAGGCGATACAAGAGCGAAGAAAATATCACGACTGCACTGATTACGCATCTCTTAAAACTTCTTTTCAAGATGACTTGATCATAACGGATTTAGTTGGTAGTAATAAAAATATCTATGTTTTACTAAAATAAAGTTATAAATTGACTGCAAAATATTTTGTTAAGTTACATCCATAATAATGTACATAAAAAAAATTTGAAAATTAAAATTGTTGTAGATAAACGAAGAGTATCATGCTTGCTTGATGTTTTGTTGCGAGCGCAAAAAGATGGATTGATTGATGACGATGGAATTGAAGATGAAATCTATACTTTTATATTTGCTGTAAGATTTAAGGAACACTTGAAAAATTGATATTATTTATTTGAAGTTATAAAATATTACTTTCTAAAAAACAATTAAAGTTTATTTAAATTTCGCTATTTTAACAAAAAAAAATTCTAGGGTTTCGATACAACTAAAACGGCATTGGCATTTCTTTTAATGCTTCTAGCTGAAAATAAAGAAGCACAAGTAAGTAAAGTTAAGAAACATATGATCTGTATAAAAGTTTACATCTCTGTACAGCTTTTAAATTGAACTTACATGTATGAAATTGTTGTAAAAATTAAGTATAGTTCTTTATTAGACTTTAGCTAGAGCTGAAGCTGTAAAATTACTTGATTCAAGTGGAGGTAAAATCACTATAACAGAATTACAAAATTTTGAATACATTAAAAGATGCATCAAAGAGTCATTACGATTATTTCCAAGTGTTCCACACATTGCACGTAAAATAACTAAGGATGTAACCTTAGGTAAGATTCAATTTTCACGGCTAAATAGAAGACCCTATCTTGGCTAAGACTTCGAAAACGCCCTATATTGCTTATAAATACATGGAATATTGAGCATTTTCGAAGCGTTAGGTAAGATAGGGTCTTCTTTCACTTGGTCGTCGATTTCTAATATTTATAATAATAAAAATACTTTATATTTTTTACTCTAATACATTTTTAAAATTAAATGTTTATTTCTGTAAATATTTTATATTTTTAGATAATAAATATAGTATTTTAATATTGACAATATTTTTTATTCTTATTCGTTTTTAAAATTATATTATTAATACTGTAAATATTTAATTTATATTTTTCAGATAATAAATATAGTCTTCCGACTGGAAGTAATCTCGGTATTTGTATCTTCGACCTTCATAGGAGTCCCAAATTTTGGAATAATCCAGAGAAATTTGATCCAGATAGATTTCTTCCAGAACACACACAAAACCGTCATCCATATGCTTATATTCCTTTTTCTGCTGGACCTCGTAATTGCATAGGTGAGAATCATTCGAAATACAATAGCGTGTTTTTGATTTTGAAAAATAAAAATTATCAAGCAATTATAATTGAATAGAAAAATATTTATAATTACTTTTAAGCTGGAACAGTCCTGTTTTGAAACAGTCAAATAAAACCTCACGAGTAACTAGCAAAATTAAGGATCAAACGAACTTGCCTGTAAGTGAAGTTCGATCGTAATTATACGAAAGCTTCACTCGAAGAGATTATATGTATATTTACCCATGTAGTACTTCCCCAGCTGTTCGCCAGGTGGTGCAAGGGTCTTTTAGAGAGCGAAAATCGGGGGCTCAGCGCGCCGCTTCGCACCTGCGACCCGCGCTCCCGCTCTCGTGAAGTTCATATTTTTAGAGTTTGATGAATTAATCTTTTGTAGAATTGTCAAGTAGTGTAAGTACTGGATGGGATTCTTCTGGGATGTGATATAATCTCTTCGAGCGAAGCTTTCGTACAATTACGATCGAACTCTTACAGGTAAGTTCGTTTGATCCTTAATTATACTTCAAGCTTCGCTTTCGAGATTATATGTATATTTACCCATGTAGTTCTTTAGAGTACCCTTGACAATTAATCAAATTATTAACACGAGTCCTTGTTTTAAAGAGAACAGTTTATTTTATGTCTATAAAAACTTATTACAAATGTTTTATATAATAACGATCGATTGACGATCGAAGATATGATTCATTCTTGCGCAAATTTTTAGTACGCTCAATGTAAGATTTTATGCAAATATAAACACAAATTCCAGGTTTTTCTTTAAACTCTGGTAAGGTTAAAATCGGTTGTCTAAAGCCTGGCCGGGAAGTCTTAATATTCTCTGTAATTATAATCTCTATCTTAGAACTATTACAAAATATCTTATCTACCCTAATTTTCGATAAAGTCTGCGATCTCTGTGCTGTACATAAGGCTAAAAGCATCAAGGTCTTTAATTAACGTTAGATCTCGTAATGACAAAGACTATCTCACCTAAATTCTCTAGATGGTCTAAAACAAGATCTACATCCCATGTTATAACATATTTAGTATGAACTGGCCTCAACCTAAAACACCCTTTTAGAAATGGTTTGACTAAAGGTGATTCCCCAATCTTATTTTCCGAAATGAGCGAAATAGCACTTCTATGCATATTCGAGGTACCGTATGAAGCTCTATCGTTAAATTCTCTTGTAAGAAAAGCTAGAACCTGCTGTTCCGTAGGATTAAACCCATCTATATCCTTTTCGTTACAGAATCTTGACCATTTCAATTAACTAGAATCATATTGTTTTCTCGTTGCTTTACTTAATGATGCAACTAGGACCTCTAACGATTCCCTTGGCGCCTCTTTTCTCAGGAAAGCCTCCCCGATACAATAGCTACCACAAGCTGTAGATGACTCACTCCGGGATGTCGTTTCTTCTTACACAAGGAAATTAATAGATCTGGGTTAGGCTTAAAAATTAAGATTTCGTTGGCTACTATTTCTAGAAAAATAGGATACCAGGGCTGATTTTTCCATTCCGGTACTATTAGAATGCCTCTGGCTCCCTTGTGTTTAATTTTTTCTATTGTACGTAAAATCAGGCTAAACGGAGGAAACGCATAAAAGAATATATCTCTCCATGATACCGTAAAAGCGTCAATCTGTAAAGCTCGAGAATCCGGTAACCACGAAAAATATTTCTCACATTTAGCGTTCTTCTCTGACGCAAAGATATCTACCTCGGGCCTACCGAAATTCTCAATTATTATTGCAAATACTCTAGACGAGAGTTTCTACTCCGTGTCAGGATTCAATCTCCTAGATAGCCTGTCTGCGTCTACATTAAAACTGGAGGGAATATAAGAAGCTTTCAACAAAATAGTCCTAGCCTCTGCCTATTGCCAAATTACTCTAGATAAGTTGTTGTATTTCTCGAATCTTACTCCTCCCATCTTATTTATATATGACACAGCCGTAGAGTTATCTATTCGCAATAATAATTGACAATTTTCCAAACCCTTGCATAAACCCTCTAGAGCAAATCAAACTGCTAATATTTCTTTAAAATTAATATGATGTGCGCTGTCTAGTTCTGTCCAGAAACCAAAGATTTCATTAGATCCGTCAGTTGCTCCCCAGCCTGTGTTAGATGCATTAGAATAGATTACCCTGCTGTATGCGTACAGCTTTACTCCCGGCTGGGATTTCTTTAAGACCTCCTGGAATGTCTTTGCAAACTTTCGAATAATAAAAGCTTTTCTGGTCTCAGTCTGCTTGTGTTGTACGTCCGCCAGAAGTTTTCCTGTGTCTAGTAATTTCTTTAGGAAACTCTAAATCCAAACTTGCTTCACCTGCCTTATTGACCATTGTAATAGCTGCACCCAGCGCTGTAAAAGCTAAGCTTGCTGATCTCTGAACTGCGTATCTGTAATCATCTCGCCTTAGTACCTTATCGCCTAACTTGGCTTTTATCTGCTTATTTAATATTGGTGCAGCTAATCCCTCAGGGATTTCGTATTTCTTGAGCAGGTCCTCTTGCTCTTCCTTCTTTATTCCATTTGCAGGATGATATTGCCAACGATTAACTAGGTCTGAGTGAATTGAGACTTTGATGGATTTTGGTTGAGATGGATCATCTCCTAGCGCAGTTTTCAATGTCTGGCTCAAAGACAACTCCTTTGTCTGACTCTGGTCATCTCCTGTTACCTTGTTTTTCTTTTCCGATATATGAGGTCTCCCATTTTCTTCAGGCGAAACGACTGTTGAGAAACAAAAGACTCAGTTAAGAGAAAAAACCGAATAGATTAGTCTACTTTTTCTACATAATTGCGTTACATCGGCTTATCAAGTGAATAAGCGCTTTAAAATGTACCCTGGTCTATCGAGTAAATAGATGCTCAGTTGTCTTTTTTTTCTTAAGGTATTCTACGAAATATCACCTTTTTGTCGATTTAGCACACTAGGCTAGACATATGTATTTCTAGGCAATAAGCGCGCCAAAAAGAGAAAAAAATTATCCACTACTCCCATCACGCGTTCGACGTGACTTCCCGTTCCGGCGAATGCCGGACGCTAGGAGAGAATTTTAGGTTAAGTTTAACCTCTTATGCCATTCTAGCGAAAATTTACTGCCTTCAGGCTCCTCGTCGCTTGATTTCTCAACGCCTAAATCAACGCTGTCTCTCTCCGCCCTTTCATCATCCGACAAATCCGACGTCGATCCTTCCTCAGCACAACTTTCCTGCGCCTTTCGTAAATGTCTCTCAACAATCAATGTCCCTCAACAATCTTAGCCTAACAAATAAACCTACTGTTCTCTCGGATTCGCGATGTGCCCCCGGCGACAACGGGAGAAAATATGAACTTCACGAGAGCGGGAGCGCGGGTCAAAGGCGCGAAGCAGCGCGCCGAGCCCCCGATTTTCGCTCTCTAAAAGACCGTTGCGTTCATGGGTAAATATGCATATAATCTCGAGAGCAAAGCTTGAAGTATAATCAAAATTATTTTGTATTCTAAACCACATGGGGGGAGGGGGTCCGTTTATTAGAATGTTTTTTATTTAATGAAAATATATTTAATTCCGAGCACATTTTTCTCTACAAAATACGTTTTTATTTTACATCAGATTGACCCAAAAATAATTGTATCGGGAAGCTGGAATATTACTACAGGTGGAAAAACTCGGAAATTAACAGTATCAATTTTGTAAATATGAAAAAATAAATAAAGAGAGTCCAGCGGCGCATGGTTGTCTGCTCGGAGAGCTCGATATTGCATGTTTGTGGCCGCAGTCAGCGGCACCTTCGAGCAGACAACCATGCGCCCCCGGACTCTCTTTGTTTATTTTTTCATATTTACAAAATTAATACAATGAATGTCTGAGTCTTCCCACGTGTAGAATTATTTCAGCTTCCCGATAGAATTATTTTTGAGACAATCTGATATAAAATAAAAACATATTTTGTAGAGGTAAATATGCACCTAATGCTGCGCTCTCATTGGCCATTCGGAGTTTCGATTGGGGTATGGAGAACTCGCCAAGCAAACAAAGTTTTTTCGGGACATATTTAGCACCCGGAAACCGTCTAAGCAGTTCTGTCCGAAACAGTACCTGAATTATTTGTCATATGTTTTCCACTCCCGATTTTTAGTAGTAAAAAAGTTATTAACAAAAAACTGAAAAAAACGCATTTTTTTTAGTTTTTTGCTTATAATACATTAACTATTGAAGCAATGTTTATAGTTCCAATAGACAAATTGTAGAGTATTGAAATACGGACAAAACGAGCTATTAACCGACCTGATCCGAAAATTAGAAATCGAAAAAATTTGGAAAAATAGAAAAATTTTTCGGAGGCCGCTCACCCCACGACCATTTTTGCGCGCAGGCCGGTTTCGGGCCACGTTTGGAAGCATTTTCACCTATTTTTCATTTCTACGAAAATTTGAGATATACATTTTATAGTACTCGCCGATTTCTTTTAAAAAAGAGGAAGCAAACGAAATAAATTCAAACTAGAATGTCAATTGCAATTGTGCAAAAACTACTTGCCCGGTAGCAGCTATCTTTTGCACACATAAAGTGCATGCAAACGCCTACTTATTTGCAAAGTTACAGCTCAGAATTTTAAAAATAAACGGAGATATGATTGTTCGAAAAAAATGAAAAATTTTTCCTGTTTTTCGAAATTTTTTCGATTTCTAATGTTCCGATCAGGTCGGTTAATAGCTCGTTTTGTCTGTATTTTAATACTCTACAATTTTTCCTTTAAAACTATAAAAATTGCTTCAATAGTTAATGTGTTATAAGCAAAAAACTAAAAAAAAATGCGTTTTTTTCAATTTTTTGTTAATAACTTTTTTACTACTAAAAATCAGGAGTGGAAAACATATGACAAATAATTCAGGCACTGTTTCGGACAGAACTGCATAGTCGGTTTCCGGGTGCTAATTATGTCCCGAAACGACCGTTTTTTTCGTAGGTTGATTGGCCCACTTGTGTACCATAAAGAACGTATCGTGACCTGGGGTAAATTGAGCACTGGGGGCAAACCGAGCAGCACGTCGAAACGTTAGAACAACAAACAGAATTTATAAACAAATAATCACCAACTGCTTGGCTTGCCTACAGGGCTCGGTTTACTCCAGTTGACGATAGTTTCTGATCACATAGAAGGTATTTTTTATTTACATTTGCGTTTTAAATGATAATATAACAATTGTATCTAGAGAGAAATTTTTACTTTGGAACAATAGCATACTTTTTCGCAAATCAGCTTAACTGTAAAAGTAAAAAAAGTCGCTATACTTTTAAAGAAATTTTAATAGACTTTTAATAAATCTTTTTATAAAAATAAAAATTAATTTTAGGTCAAAAGTTCGCTATGATGGAAATGATCAGTGCAGTTGCTCATATTTTGTATAACTTTTACTTAGAACCACTGGAAAAGACTTCTGAAGTGACATTCAAGTTCCACCTTGTTCTATTACCGGAACATCCTATTCATGTAAAATTCATTAAAATTAATAAAAAATAAATATATGTGGTAGTATCCTATGTGAAAATGTAATTAAAAATGTGGATATCCTATGATTGTAATATTTGTTTTGGACCTATATGGAATAATTGTATTCAAAAATAAAACTGTGACATAAAGTACAAAAGCGGACAGAGTAGATAAGTAAATGCGTACCTGCATGGTGATAGTAGCCTAATAACAGCTATATAAGATGATCAACAGGGTCCTTGATGATCAGGCTTAAACATCGAAAAACATCATAAAAACGACATTAAATCGAGAAAAATAACGTGATAATGACGAAAAATAAAATAAAAAAGTAAAAAAATAAAGTTAAACCCCTCAAAATAACGGATAATTTCGCAGATAAAGAGGAATCATTCATAAGCGTAAACATCGAAAAACATCATAAAAATGACATCAAATCGAGAAAAATAACGTAAAAATATTGAAAAATAACTTAAATAAAATGGAAAAAATAACGTAAAAAAAAACCCATCAAAATAATAGCTAGTTTCGGTGATAAAGAGGAATCATTCATAAATCAAGCTTAAATATCGCAAAAATTCAAGAAAACAATGTCAAATTGAAGAAAATATCGTAAAAATAATGTAAACCCCCTCAAAATAATGGATAGTTTGAGAGATAAAAGGGGGATCGTGAATTCTTGTACACGGCGCCGGAGGTTTTTACGTTACTTTTTCAATTTTGTACGTTATTTTTCGTCATTTTTAAGTCATTTTCTTTTATTTGATATTGTATTTATAAGATACTGCGTCATCAGTTTTTAATAAGCGTAAAAAAATAAATGTTCCTTTAGATCCATTTTATGGTTCTAATAGAATATAAAAAATAACAATTTTTATTTTAAGAACAGTGAGTCTTGTGAAAATAGGGGATTGGCGCGCGCAACCCCCCAAAAATAACGTAAAAAAAATGGAAAAATAACTTAAAACCTTCTGAAATAACGGCTAGTTATGAAGATAAAGGAGGATGATTCATAAATTAAACAAGGATTCCGCAAAATATCAAGAAAAAAACGTCAAATTGAGGAAAACATCGGAAAAATATGGAAAAACAACGTAAAGAAGTGGAAAAATAAAGTAAAATCCCTCAAAATAATGGCTATTTCCGGAGATAAATGAGGATCTTTACTAAGTTAATTATAAATATCGCAAAATATCATGATAACAACGACAAACCGAGGAAAATATCATAAAAATATCGAAAAATAACGTAAAGTAGTGGAAAAATAACGCAAAAGTATTTCGCTAATACATTTCAATGTAAGAACGTTAATTTCAACTTTAAAAACAACTACTTAAGTCCATTTTTTTAAAAGGGACTCAAGTTGTTGTTTTTAAAAGTCGGAGATACGCGAGGGGTTAATCACTGAGGAAATCAGGCAAGCAGCAGCGTGTGAAATCGATTTCAATTCGATATGAAATCACCTGAAATCATTAGACCCTATAGAGTCATCTGAAATCACCGCAAAATCTGAAATCACTACCGCACCTCTTTCCCGGGTGATTAACCCCTCGGAGATACGTAATACGACAGATTATATATATCTCGATACGACATTGCAGAGCATGTACGTGTGTGTATTGCGAGTGGACTGTATATATATCAAATCCCAGACGGCACAAAATTTCAAAAAATATTCATAATGAATTCAATATTGTGAATTCTTTAAGAATACTTTTAGGAGAATTCAAATAGAATTCACAATGTATTCTGGAAATTAAAATGAATACATAATAAATTCAAATGGTATATGTATAAATGTTCATAAATTCGCCAATATGAACTCCGCAGCTGATCAGAAAATCTTAGCAAAGTTGAATGCATTTTGAAAACTCTAATTCATCATAAATCTATAAAAATGTACTCATAAATAATTGGAAAAATATGTATATTTTTTTCAAAAAGAATTCATAATGTATTTTTTTCGCATTTTGCAACAATTATAAAAAAATAAAATTATTTATTTAATAAAATCAGAAATCAAAGAATTTCGTATACATTTATTACTATTCATTATTGTATTCATTTATCATTAATTTTGTATTGGTTGTGAAAAAAATAGAAAAAATAAAGAGTTTCAGAAAATAATTGATCATTTGTTTTACATTAATTTTAGCTTATTTAGAGTTTCTATTAAATCCTGTTTGATCTAAAAACGTAAAACTTTTTAATTTTAACAGTAGTTCATAGATTGTTCATTTTGTATTCATTTTTTATTCATTTTTTTTTATTTATTACTAAAAGACTGGAAATATATATCTATCCCTTATGGAAAAGCTCTGCATAATTTGCGAAAATGACATTTTCGTCATTTTTGAAATTGTTTTCCTATGTTTATTATTTCAATAATGACGTTTGGGCCCCCGTACAGAAATTCTGCAGAGACTATGCAGAAATTCTGCAGAGCCTTTCCATAAGTGATTATTCAATTCATTATGAATAAAATAGTTTTCCTTTATGTATTATTTTTATATTTATAATGTACACATTATGAATTCATTATGGAATTATGAATGAAATACTTCTAGTATTCATAATGAACTCATTTCTGCTGACATATGTTGTTTAATTGAAAAATTCATTATGAATACTTTTTGATTATTTTTTGGTATAATTTAAAAATTCATAAATTTTTGATGTTTAAAAAATTAAAAAATGAATTCATTTTGAATTCTGTTTGCCGTCTGGGAATGCGTTTGCAAGCAATGTGCGAGAGATGGACAAGTTTCGCTTTAAAAAAAAACGGTCACTGTGGAGTGCAATTCTATCAATTATTTTTATTATTATTTATGCATTGTTGTGCTCACTTCAATTTATTTGACGTTAAACCCATAATATTCTTAGCGTGACTGCGTGAATTTTGAGCGTATTATTTATTGATTTACCCCTACAGGGCCTCTCGATGATTCGCGGCAGTTCGCCGGAGCTATTTTAAGTAATATAACCATGAATATATGTATATTGCCTAAATAAAGTAAGTAAGTATTATAGATTTAAACTCCATTTTCTCTGGTCTCTGTAAACTTTAAAACATTAATTTTTCAAAACGACGAAAAATTGACTTGTTTAGTTACCATGAGAAGCTACGGACTTATATATACGCAATAATTGTAATATTATAGCGATTTAACGGAAGTCAAGAAAAGTTTTGGAAACATATATAATAATAACTTACCTTGAATTAAAACGGCTGCAAACTGAGTAGTTATACCTTGTCGAACTTTGCCCAATTGCAAAGATACGATAAAATCATGCAAATTTATATTTGTACTCTTTTAGCTGTTAAGTATTACCTCGCGATTGTTGCAATTAGCTGCATAATCCTTACAAATCATCTTATCTTCTTGCATCCCATTTACTCTTATAAACAAACAAAACCAAAATTTTAACCTATAAACTATTTCACGACGTGTATATCTAATAATCTAATAACAATCTAAGGAAGCCAGTATAACAACCGTACGACAGTTCATCTAAATTTAATTTAATTTTAATACGATATTGTAAAACTTACGTTTAATGAATAACAAAAAGCAAAAGTAAACAATTACAAATTGGTGAAAAAACTACTCACGCGGGTTTATCAGCGCCTTTTTTAAATCTC
>JAPYZB010002354.1:0-23183 GCA_030522745.1 Eupelmus kiefferi
TGCTCTAATTTTGTCTTCGTGGCAGATAGACAAGCATCGCTTTGTTCGACAAACTCTGTTTACAGGTGTCCCGTTAAACTGCAATGACAACAAAACAACTCTAGCATGATTGCTTACAATTTTAAACTGCACTGCTTACGTTTGCACGCTAATGTTCGGATTTCGTGACATCGGTTGATAAACGAGGCCGATAAAGTTGATTTTTAAGTGGGCAATAACAAACCGGTTCATTACTGCAAGTCACTCCGCAGGTACGTCAATTTTTGTGGTTATAATAACGTGAGTGATTAGGAAAGGGACAATTATCCATATTCTGTATTAAATTTTAGGTTCCGATTGAGCTTAGTTTGTGAAAAATGGCTGGGAACTTGAAGCACTGTATTACTCTTTTGCAAGAGAACGACGAAAGCGTGAGAAGAGAAGCTCAGAAGGTACTTTTGAAACTTTGTACTAATATACTCAACAATCCGCAGGAGTTACGTTATAGGAAAATTCAACTAGCCAATGCTACGGTTTCTACTAAACTTCTGCCTGCTTCGGGTGCCATTGAATGCCTTTTTGAAGCTGGTTTTATCGAGGTATTTTAAAAAAGGGCTTTGATCTACTTAGTTATTTACTGACAAATACTCATATGATGTTTTTTTTTAATAGAATGATGATGGATTTCTATTACCAACAAGTGCCTCCCTGACGGGTGTTAGAGAATTGTGCAGTTTACTAAATAAATCGTCACAGCCAGTGAAATCCGAAATGACTTGTGCAACTACAAGTAATCAAACACCTTTGACCACACTACAAGAGGTTGCAGTAACTGAAAAGGAGTATCATAGAAATAGTTTTTTTGTAGAACTGTCAGATCTTGTTAAAAAAGTTTTAAGATATGAAGATCCACTTTTGCAAAATAAAGTTAAATCAATATTACCTCTTGAAAAGCTACAGATCACTGCTATGGAAAAACTACGAGAAATACAAAAGTAAGAAAACTTATAATCTTATTTACTTTTCTTAAACAAAATGAATTGAATAATATATTATAAGTTTATTTTTTTATAGAGAAATGAAAGTTAAAAATATACAGGATGATACAGTTATTGAGGATATGCTATTAAGTGAACTGCTTTATTGGTTTAAATTTAAATTTTTCAAATGGGTCAACAGTCCTGCATGTGATAAGTGCATGGGAGAAAGTAGTTATGATCGAAGTATTGTTTCATCCAGTCCTCAAATATCTAGAATTGAAATTCATAAGTATGAAAGATCAATAATCTATTTAATTAAAGTTTACTTTTGCAAAATCTTGCGCATTAACATTATATCTCTTTTACATTTTAGATGTAACAGTTGCGGCAATGAAACGAAATTTCCTCGATACTCAGATCCAGAATGTTTATTACACACTCGACAAGGTAGATGTGGTGAATGGGCAAATTGTTTTACACTAATATGTCGTACTGTTGGATTTGATGCAAGACTTGCATATGACAAAACAGATCATGTATGGACCGAGGTATATAATCACATTAGAAAGATAGAATAGCAAATGCAGACACGTATTAAATAATTATTTATCATTTAAAATTTTAGGTCTGGTCAAACGCTCACAATAAATGGATCCACGCGGACGCCTGTGAAAACGCGATGGACCAGCCGCTAATGTACGAAAAAGGCTGGGGTAAAAATCTGTCGTACATCATAGCTGCATCCAGAGATGGTGTGCAGGACATTACATGGCGTTACACACGCAAGTATGGCGAGGTCATGAAGCGCAGAAAACTCTGCTCCGAACCGGCCTTAACGGCGTTCATTAGCAAGATAAATACGACGCAACGTAGTAGCAACGGATACAGCTTAGCCAGAAAAAAGTTTGTTATGAAACGTGAAGCTCTTGATCTTGCCCAAATGTTAACTGCGCCACCGGGTTGTCAGAAGCCTAGCGAGTTAGAGGAAAATGATCGTGATTATGGTGGTAGAACGTCTGGATCTTTAGCTTGGAGAGTATCTCGTGGTGAAGTGCAAAACACAGAATATACACCGACCCAATGGAATATAGAAAAAGGGATCTCGAGCTTTGAATTTGCTTATTCAATTATAAGCGACACTTACACAACGAGAGATGCAGCCAGCAATAAAGTTTTAGAAAAAAGACAAAAATGGCAGAGTGGAGTGGAATCATTAGAAGGTGGAATATTTAAAAAAGAGGAACTAGATTGGAAAATGGTTTACTTAGCGAGATCACCCGGATTAACGTCCAGTAAAATTACTTGGCTTTTTGTCGTCGACGATAGAACGAACATGTGCGTAGATTCCGTAAAGCTGCAAGCTAAATCAACGACTTTCCACGATGCGATCGTTAAATGGGAAATCGAAGGAATTATTGCTGCTAATGACAAAACAAAAGAGGAGAGCAAAATTGTATCTACCACTAATGGTGAAAGTTTCGAAACAAAAGATTTAAAAGGAGCTATGAAAATTAGAGTGAGTGCAATACTTTCTGGAGGTGAGGGAGATGTGGCATGGCAGCACGCGCAACTGTTTCGTCAAAGTTTAAACGCAGACTCGGAAGTACCTTCCATGTTGATAAAAATAGACTTGTTGAATAGGTTTTCAACGTGAAAACTTGTAGACTTTATTGTTTACTGTACACTTGTATAGTTATATATTTTAAGATATAAAAACGAAATAAAGTTAAGTTTGTATAGAAAAGTCAAATTATTTATTAACAACCCACGTTTTCCCGAAGAAAAAATTTACAAAATATTAATCACAGTCTTACGTTTCACGTATCGTAAAATACGTGAGTCATTTTCATTTTTTAATACACTTTACGCATAAAGCAATAAGAAAAATCGTAATTAACAATCGGTGACCTATTTACAAATTTAAAAGTCTTGTCATTTATCGATAAGGAACAGACAGCCACTTGAAACTAACGTCATGGCACATTCAATAATACTTATTACAAATTATGAATTAAATAACTAATGTCTTTACAAAGTCTGGCAAAGTCTGGACGCTCGTGGCTGTGAAGGTGCCAGCAGGGATACATAATTTTTACGTAAACTTCTTGCGGACACGTAGACGGACAAGCTAATCGCGTGCCACTTTCCAGTGCTTTTAATAATTCAGCGCTGCTATCTTCTACCGAAGCATTCGCACTCATTCCCGATCCGCTTTTAGCAGTATTAGTGAATTCAGGTAATTTTGGATCTTCGCCGAAACTAAAAGTCTCGTACATGGTAACACCGAAAGACCAGACATCAGAACGTGGCGAAAATCTGCCTTCCTTCAAGCTCTCCGGAGCGTACCTTTGATTTCAAATTGAGAATCGATTTTTAGCATGATTCAATTTTTATTAAAATGATATTAAATTAAGGTAATAAACTTACCACTTAATTGGAAGATCTCTGTTTGTTTGCAGAATGTAGTAATCATTCTTGCCCGTTACTTGTGCCAGACCAAAGTCACTGATTTTAACTTTATTGCCATCGGCAACGAGGATATTCCTCGCGGCAAGATCACGATGAACTATGCTCTTTCTACCAAGATAATCCATTCCAGTGGCGATATCGTAAGCAAATCCAAGCAATATTTTGTGAGTCAAACTCTCGCGATGAATCGACAGGTAGCTCTGAAGAGAGCCGTGTTTAACAAACTCCATGACCAGACATACTTCGGGTTCAGAAATCACGCCCAAAATCTCAACAACGTTTGGATGTTTCAAAGTCTAGAAAAATAATTATGTTATGTACGTTATACTTTGATATTTTAATTAAATACAAAAGCACTCTGGCGAACTCTCTTATTACCTTCATTATGTCAATCTCCCTTTCAAAGTCACGCAAGTCCGCTTCGACAGCTTGCATTTTGAGCTTTTTCACTGCCACCTGTTGAGGCTCGCTGTCTTTTCCATTATCTCGCTCAAGTGTGCCGAGATACACTTCACCGTAAAAGCCCTGACCGATTCGGCCTTGTAAAATGACGTTGCAATCCGCGTCTAATTCGAAAATGCTTTGCATCTGGCCTAGTACACCGCCATCGTTATCGTAACCAGAGCAGCTGCCTATCGTTTTCGCCCACCAGTCTAAATAACTTGAGAGTGCTTCGTCTGTGTCGTTGAATGGGAAGAAGCTGCCCCAATTCGGAGTAAATCCTTAAAAATAATTGTAAAATGAGCAACAGTGGTTTCGTAGGGTATTGTCATTATTTTATAATAAATTTGATTATAAAAATTAAAACCTTAAGGAAAATATTTATAATTTATACTTTAACATTCAAAACATGTTCCAATGCTACACATACCACTAGCATTATCCTCCTGATCATCCCAGGGCAAGGTTGTATGATCTGTAAACAGACTGCTGATTCTAGAATCGCAATCGGACGCCGAGTTCTGCTCGGTGGCCTCGCTGAAATCGTCGTCCAGAGGCTCCGAGTCACCAGCACGTTTCGGGATCGCGATGGCATACGCGTGATTCCTTCTTGAATTGTACAATTGATGCTTGATATGATTGATGTCTCGCGTTATAGTTTGAGGATGCTTTCGCGATCCACCGATATCGTCCCAACACTCGGTCATCAGCTTGTACACTTCGGGCGGACAACCACGCGGTGCAGGTAATCGTTTTCCACTAGCGTAGAACTATCAAAACATTCATAGTTAAATTATAAACAAAGAAATTTTATAAGAAATGCAGAAAATAGCACAAACCTTTTTGATTACGTCGGTGTCATTTGCAGGTAAAACTGTACCCCTGGAGAAAATTTCCCATAGGGTAGTTGCAACAGCCCAGATGTCCGCCTGAATACTGTGCCTGGCTAAATCAGGGTTGCCGTAGCACTCAGGAGGTAGCCAGTGGACGCTAAAAACAGTTAATAGTTTAATATTGATCTTACTCATTTTCGCAGTACAAAAAATCTCAGTTATACATACTCTGCTGGTTTGTAACTAAACACCCCTGGATCTGCCAGTTTTACAACAAAACTATTATCTGTGTGAGCGTGAACCAGTAATTTTCTACATCGAATATTGCCATGTATAACACCATTCTCTTCCTGTGTAAATTTAATTAATAAAAAACTTACTATGAACTTATCATGATATAAAGTAGAAATTGAATGTACTTAAAATCCTCAGAACTTACCATGTGCCAAACTGCATTGGCGAGGCAAGCCGCAGCCTCAATCATATCAACGGTTTTAACGGTTTGCGAAGAGTTATCGCGCAAATAGGCATCTAACGGACCTAGCTTAAGTAACTCCAGTATCATACCAAGCGTCGGAGCAAGTGTCACACCGTACAATCTCACGATAGCACTCGATCGTAATTTCGCCCATTTTTGCGATAATTTTAAAAACTCTTTCATCGGTTGACCGTCGTTTTCTCTCAATAACTTGATGGCAACTTCCATTCGCTTGCCTTTAGCAACCCTCCACATGGCTTTGTAAAGAGTAGTCTCAGGTCCTCCACTAGAAGACGAATTCAAACGCGCTTGGCTCTCTTTACTTTTCGGGAAAGGCTGAGCTTTGTAAACTTGCAGCTCGTCTGGTGATATGCAGCATGGTGTTGCTTTGAGCACTTCGGCAACGACGTTTTCATCGGCTGGAATATCGCTGTCGAATCCCTCAGGGGCACAGATTAATAAAGGCGACTTGTCTAGAAAAAACATTAGATTTTTTGTTAGTTAGAAATATTTTCATGTCATACTTAAAAAAAACTTATTATAAGATAGTTTAGAACAATATACCATATTCCGAAGGTGCTAAACATTCATGAAGGTACAGAGGTTTATCAGGATCTTTGTGAGCTGCTATGAGTTGTGTAATTGATTTGAAGCGCTGCATGGAGTCAGATAAAGCAAAATCCTCAGGACCAAGCATTTCTATCCTTCTAGTCCTGGGTTTTGAATCCTTACCACAATAATCAATATAAAAAGTATCGTACTTAGACTCACTTTCTCTCAAAATGAAAGTTCCAGGTCGGTTTCCTCTTTTATCTTCAAGCTTTGAATAAGAGAACTCACCACTAAAAATTTTATGGAAACATAAATGTTTTAAAACGTATTTTTAATATGAAATAAAATTAATTAAAGAATTCTCACCCTACAGGTCCATGACACCTTAATCTGTGTAATCGTTCCAGACTGGGTGTGATAGCATCCCCACAAAGATTGAAAGCCCATTTTATGGATAATCGAAAATAGCCGTCAAGTGCAGAAACGAACGACATCAACAATGAATTGGAGTTAAATTTTAGATAAAATGGAATCCCACTTTTTCGGTATACTTCTACTACATTATCTTGCCTATATTGAAATATTTCAAGTTTAAAATATTTTGATAAAAAATAAAATAAATTTTCAAAAAATTTAAATTAATACCCAATAGTGACAAAACATAAATCTTCAATGGTGCTTAATAACTCCCAATTGCTATTGTTTCCATCTACTTGAGAATATCTAACATCTTTTGCATTTATTCTCAATAAAACTCGAACAGGTGTATAAGGTCCTTTGCTCATCAAAGCCTTGTATTCCTCACACAAGTAATTAGGAGCCATTGTTTCAAATTGATTTAAATACTGTTCTTTAATAAACGAAGCATTATGTCCAGATATTCTTGCCAAAGCATTATGAATAGGCTTCTTAATAAAGAAAGAATGCCTTTTTATACATTCTTTAGGAATATATTTTTTATAATCTGACTCAACTACGTCACGTGAAACATCTTTTTCTAGCATTACTCTGAAATTTACAAATTTATAAATTCAAAATTTTAAAACAATTACATATTTTTGGGTTGAGGAGATAAGCTTATATGTACCTGTACATATCGCAAACTCCCAGTCCAATAAGTTCACGCTTGTGCTTCTCATACACAATGTCAGGAACTTTATTTTCCAACACATCGCTTCTTACTTGTTGGAAGAAATAATCGTAAGCCTTTGAGTCTGTTTGCTTCAATCTTCTAAGGCTAGATGGCTTAAACCTTAACCTGAAGTCCAGTTTGTGCTTTTCCTTCCCATCAAACTCATAGCTCGCTTGGTACCAATTCTTCGTGGCATGATTTCTCAGTCCAAAAAGATGGCGAGCAACAGGTCCAATGCCAAACTGTCGACATACCTGAAAATCGTCATTTAATCGCTACTTAAATACATCATTCAAAAGAAAAACATGCACTTGACAATTTAACAATTAAACATTTATAATTTTTTAACCTTGATGCACAGATCCTCAGCAGTTGCACCAGAGGCATAGGCAACATTGATTATTTTAACCTCTGTGGCTACTTCAATAACTGCAATCTTGTCCTCCTCCATTTTACGTGCATCAAATCTCAGTTTTTAAAATTTCATCAATCGCTCGCCCACAGCTACGTCGTTTCCATTTTTACCACATCCCCAGCACAAACAAACAATAAACAACACATTTTTTCAATAACAGCTAAAGTAAACAATCCTGCGCTCGAGGTTAGCCAGCAGAAGCAGCATCGACGATTTCAGTCTCGAAAATTACATTTTCTCGAGGCTCGAGGTCATAATTTTTACTGATAAACGAAAACGAGCATCGCTGGAGTGGCACCAAAGCATATGCATTATTTTGTATACATGTGCAGTTGCAAAAGGCACCTACGGCGCCGCTAGAGTAGCACATATCTATCCCCTCTCCGAAACCTTCTATACGTATATATATACTAATGATTTATGCAAACGTTTTTTTAGCCAACTCGATCGTACAGCACAAGATCAGAAACAAAACTGTCATCGCTCACTGACAAAGCAGACACTAGAAACGCACGCGATTAGTAAACATTCTTCAGATTGTTCTAAAGTTTATTACGGTTCACTCACGCCGAGGTAAACATACACACACCGCCCCACCATATCGGCCAGTGACCAATAAGATGATATCAAGCTCTCTCTCAATCCGGCTCGGTGTTTTTTGCTTCGAATCGAACGGATCTTTTCTATCTCGTCCAGGCGTCACTCGGATCGTCAAGAAGATAACGGACTACTGATAAATTAAATTTGTAATAGAGATAAGAGAAACGAATTTTTTCCTACGTAGCATAGTTGAACTGCTTGTACTGACGTTACAGTGCCAGCCATACGGTTTTTTTTTTATTCAAATAAGTGAAGTTTATTGAACCAAGAAAATGGCTCAGCAAGTAAGCATATTTTCTATCGTTTTAGAAATAAATTTAAGGATTTTGGTGAGATTGATTGATTTTCATTTTAGACATACGAGTACAATGTTGATATGACCTGTGAAGGATGTTCCGGTGCAGTGAATAGAGTACTTGGAAAGATTTCAGGTTACTATACTGATTAGATAAAATTCAATTTTTTAAATAAATTTTTTATTAATTTATTGTTAATAAATTACAGCTGTTAGTGATGTGAAAATTGATCTACCAAATAAAAAAGTGTTTGTGACAACAACTCTTGATCAGAATGAAGTGTTAGAATCTATTAAGAAGACTGGTAAAGCATGTACGTTTGTTGGAGTTAAGTAAATATGTACTGATGAAAACTTTGTTCCTCCGTATGACCGTGTGTTGTACACAAATGATTTCACATTATTACTCGGTATAAAAATAGAGTTAAAATATACTTATGCATATTTTTTATAAAGTTTAAAAAACCAATGACTGATAAATAATTTATTTTAAAACAATGAATACCACACAAGATATTATCAATAAAATGTAAATACAAAAACTACATTTTGTTAAGTTACTATCCGCACCAATTCTTTCGTTTAAATTTGTCATTGCATTATTTAAAATTGCAAGTTTTTATCTAATGCTTTTATGGTCCTAATAATTTTAATTTATTTAACTTCTGTGAATCATTAATATTTACAAGGCAATGATTTTGATTCAATCTTTGTTAATCACAAATTTTTTTTATAAAGTCCTGTTTGTCCTGTATTTTTGTTTTCTTCAACAATCTGTATCATAAAAAAATATTCAATGAATAGAAAATTAACTTATTTATTATTATTTAAATATTTTGTGTATAATGCAATATAATGAACTAAATGTGGGTCTCACCTCTATCAAAATTGGATTTCCACACAAACAATTGACGATCAGAGCTGCCAGAAGCAAAATAATCTCCATCATTTGAAAATGTTACAGCAGTGACACCACTTGTATGACCTTTGAGTGTGTAAATTGGTCGCCCTTCTAATAAGTCTAACACCTAAAAAAAAGTTCAGTATAAAATAATGGAACATTTATAATTATTTTTCTATTATTTTCATACCTTCATTGTTGAATCTTGAGACGCTGTTAGCATGAATTTTCCATTTGGATGAAACCTTGCTTTACAAACTGGTCCTTCATGGGCATCATAGCATTGCTGTAAAAATCCTGTCTTTAAATCAAAGATTTTTATACAACCATCTGTACTAGCTGCACCAATCGCAGTTCCACTAGGATGAAATTCAACATCAACAAATTGTGCTATAAAAATATTTTGATATTAATTTATGTCAGTTACTGCTATAAATAGTTTGTTATCCATAGTTAAATTTTTACCTTTTAATTCACTAAATGTTTTAATACACTGATTACTTGTAGTGTCCCATACTTTTAAGCTTTTGTCATCACTGCATGACACAATAAGTTTTCCATCTGGAGAAAATCTAGCATACCTTACCCAGTTTGTATGACCTATGAACGACATTAAAAATCTTCTTTGACAGACCATCCATAATTTTATACACTTATCATCTGAAGATGTTAGCAGCTGAGAAGGGGTTTAATTTATTTAAAACTGTTCTCATATATTAAAATACTAAAATAAAATTAATAAATCTAAAAGAAATATACCTTACTACCATCTGGATGAAATTGAACAGATCTAACAGCACCTTGATGTGCTACAAAATCTAACGATTCTCCTCTAACTTTTGGCACCCATATTCTTACACTTCTATCTTTGGAAGCACTTGCAAAAACTTCTCCAGATGGAGCATAATTTACATCTAAAACTTCATCTTTGTGAGCATGAAACCGATAGGCTCTTGTTGAATCAGCAATATGCCATACCATTAAAGATTTATCAGCACTACTTGAAACAATTCTATTAGTTTCAGGATGAAATGATAAGCCTGTTATCGTTCCATTATGCCCTTTGTAGTGTTTTTCAACGACAGGGTCGCTTTCCATGTTTACAGTTATATTCTAAAAAATGAAATTAAATAAATAAAAAAGACTTTTTATTACTTTCTAAAAATATTATAATAAATAAATATATAAAACAGAATGAAAAACATATTTTTTAATGTTATAAAAAAATATATAAATTAAAGTATAAATTAATATAATTAACATCTTGTTAAAAAAATTAAACTAAAACATTTAATTTTTTACAATTTTTTGCCTAACCTATGACAATTATTGTTCGAAATTACTTAATGTCAAAATTATTCAAAATTTAAATTAGAAATTAAATGATGTTTACAAAGAGTTGCTCTTTATATTTTTTACAGCACAACAATTATTTAATTTTGTTGCCATTAATAGAAATTTGCTAAAAATTACAGTAAAATGTACAGTGAAATTTTGGACCAAATTAAATAATTGTCGATACATAATAGTTAATAATTAATAACTTTTACAAATAATGACCTGTTAGTCAGTTTAAATTTCTAACCTACAAATCTTTTTAAAAAATTTATTTTAAACAACAAACTGTCAAGCATTAATTTTTCATACAAAATTATACTTTAAGTCTCATATTTAATGCATTCTTCTATAATTGTTATACTACTTGTTAATATTTATCGATTTCAAAATTAAAACTTACTGTTTACATTTACAATACAACCAATGAAAGGACGCCAAACGGCTTTTCTGTGACATTGACTATACTTTTATATAGTTTGTGTGCATTTATGCATTTATAACGCAGTAACAGGTAAAGCGGGTAATTTTGGTTCCACTATTACCGGCATGACCCTTGAACTATAGCCAATACGTGATGCGAAACTATAGTAACTTAAAAATTGTACTACTTAAATTAAAAATTAAAAGTTTTTCTCAGAAAATCGAAAAGGTAAGTAAATACTTTATTGATTTAGCCGTACTTTTGCAACTTTTGCCCAATGTAAATAATAACGATTAATTTATATAGAATGAATGCATGTTACAAAACGATTATTTTGTTCTTTTTCAAGTTTTTGTATAGAAGTGTGAGAAGTGAATTAGGAGCTTTTTAATACTTCTCCATGCTTTTTTAAGATAATATTTTTTTTTAACTTCTTTACAAAAATCTAAAAGTGTAGAATTTTTTTATTTATGAACTAATTTAGTTACATACTGGCTGATAAAATTTAACTAAAATATGCTTTACAAAAAAATTGTTATTCTCTTACTGAACTACACTTGTTACTCAACTTTATACAGGAGTTATCATTAGCGTCGCTGCAGGCTTCATACAGACTTGTTACAAAAATAAATATTTGAATAGTATCTATAAAAGTTGCGGTGAATTTTAGATATAATTTAAAATTTACTGGTTACAGGATAAACATGAAAAGATAACATATTAACTAAAAAACATTTCGTAAAATAAAGATAAAATATCAACGAAATTTTCATTTTTGGTCATTATATTATCATTCATATAGATTTAAATACAAATCGTGACTTGAATAATTGGATCTTATTAGATTTAGTTTTTGATTTTTAGTATATTTATTTTTTAATTCATATTTCCGAGGATAAACTAAGGAAATTGGGAATATATTAAGGATGAATAAAACTAAATAATCGTACATTATTATGTATTGCAGTTTATATGTTTCTTTTATTACTGCTTAAGATAAACAAGAAAATAACAAATCTATTACTTGCTATTAATGTAGGTCAGTTGAATTATAAAAAATTGATGACACTATTAAACAAAACTAATGTATTCGTCCAGTTAATATCGCAGCGAGAACTTTGCGATTATTAATATGTAAACTCTTAAAGACGATGAGAATGTTGTCCAAATTTTAGTTAAAATACAATCGTAGTTCTTTCGTTATCGCCTTATTTAATTTTAATTTTCATTTAAACTTGTACTTATATACAGTTTTCTTTATATTTGGTTGCAATATTTGTTGATGACTATTTATAATAACAGCGATGATCGCGTGAGGCAACACGTGTTCACTCCACACCTCTGTGGTTTTTTGACACTAAGAAATACGCTCACTTTTTGCTTCGTAAAAAAACACGATCGTCTCTTCTTAACTACAAACAATAAATTTTACAAACTCATTCTCTTTTTATTATAGTTTGATATTTATAGTTTGCAATGAAATTATGATTTGCAATGCCTTACTTTACGGCTGGCCTACGGGATGGTTCAGAGGCAGTCGGAGGCGGAGGTGGACCCCTTCGCGCCAACTCCTCTAAGTATCCCATTAGCAGCCGCGTTCGTTCAGACGATGCAGCCTCAAGCACCAGAAATCGTTTATCTTTTCTCAAAATATCTTCGATTTCTGTTAAGTGTGAATTGTTATCTTGCACTTTTTTAAACGTTTTGTCGGTTATTAATTTCGTTTCCTGCAGCAATTCTCTAAAGTCCGCTTTTGCTGCCACTAATTTGTCTTTGATATACTCCTTAAACTCCTTCTCGCATTTCTGTAAATAAAAATAAATATCATTAACAAAATTAAACTTATATAAAAAATTCTTATTTTTAAATTGTATTGGACACTTACCCTATCGCTGGAAGAAAATTTGAGATACCGAGGATCGTCTTTTAGTAACTTCTTTACGTCTTTCCAAGAGGCCGTTAGGTCGGTAGACGCACCGACTTCATTTAGTAGTTCCCTAAATTTATCTCGCTTCTTACGTCCTAGTTGCTCTACATGCTCATTGAATAATCTCTCCTTCTCCTCCCTATCCAAAGTGTCGACCAACTCCCATCGATGATCTTTTCTCAACTGTCGTTTCGCTTCACGCCAAGCAAGATCACCATTTCTCACCTAAAAAATCAAACATGTAATGTTATTTCATCAATGATTAAATACCAAATGAATATACAATAAAGTAAATAACATACCAAATCGGCTAACAGAGCGTTGAAATGCTGTACGGCTTCGGTGTGCCGATGATGCTGGCGCTCCTTGTCACGGTCCCTCAGATGTGTAGCCAGGGTCCTCTGCACCTCACGTTCCCGCTCCCGAAGACTCGCCTCGGCTCTTCGCTCTCGATCCCTCTTTTGCCTCTCCCGGTCTTCTTCCGCCTGGGCAGCTGCCGCTGAGTCAGACTTGTCATCATCATCGTCGTCATGGTGATCGCTATCCTGAATTCCCAAATCGTACATATATTATTTTATGAAGAATTCAGACAAAATAATTACAGATAAACAAAAGGAAATTATCTTACATTGTCATTCGATGTGTCCTTGTGATTCGTCTCCTCGACGTCGTCGATCTCGCCGATCTCCTTCTCTGCCTCGGCCTTCTTATCCTTCTCTTTCTCATCGTCCCTATCTCTGTCCCTATCCTTGTCTTTATCCTTATCTTTGTCCTTTTCTTTTTTCTTATCCCTATCCCTGTCCTTATCTCTATCTTTATCCTTCTCGTCGTCCCTATCCTTGTCTTCGGTCTTACGCTTTTTCTTCGACGAACCACCCTCCTCCTTATCCCTATCCCTATCCCTATCCTTATCTTTCTTATCTTTCTCCCTATCTTTATCCCTTTCCTTCTCCTTCTTCTCTTTCTTACTAATCTTCTCTTCTTTGCGCTTCTCCTTGTCTCTCTCCTTGTCCTTCTTCTCCTTGTAATGCTCCTTCTCGCGGTGTCGTTCCTCCTTGGCCTCGCGCTCGCGCTCTTTCTCCTTCTCTTTCTCTTTCCGCCTCTCGTCTTTCAGATTACGCACGTAATCGCGGAACCAATCTTCTCGCGTGCCAGCCGAGTCAACCGCCCGATAACGCCAGTCCGACTCGAGCCGCTTCTTACAGTCGCTCCAGTGCGAGTGTCGATCGATGTCCTTATGCTCGCGGAGCAGGGACAGGAAGTCCTTTTTCACCTGGAAGCAGCGATTGAACAAAGTTTTTGTTTCGGTAGGACAGACTAGTGCTATTTGTTATGAAATTATTATTGATTACTTAATATATAGGTATGATTTGATTAATGCTACTTCGGACTTCTAAAGAGCCTCGCTCACCCTTGTATAACTACTTATATTTGAATTTTTATGACCCTTGCATGCAATCTGTATCCACACGTAAATGTAGAATAAACTTAATAATTATGATTACTTAAATTTATAAAAAGTTTTTCAACCGTACAACTATAATTATAAAAAATTCGGTACATGTACGCGCGCGAAACTTAAAATTAAGAATTTTGCTCCTTGGTATTTGGCTGAAAGAAAATTTTTTATTATAGCTCCTGAAAGAAAGAGAAAATTAAAAATGAAACATTCCAGTCATAGTTAAATTTTACCTTATTATTCAAAAAGTACGTAAATTTTTTAAATATATTTCAAATTAATATCGATGAACTTAAATTTAACTTTGACATGATGATAAAAATATTTCGTATTATCTGCCTTCTGCTAACTGGAAAGAAATACATAATTAGTTAAATATTAATATCCGCTAAATGCAATAAAATAAAAAGTGATTATTGAATTAGAAAAAAGCTTTATATTATTCTACTCACAAATCTTTAATGAGAAAGGCTTTAAATCTTTTATTATATACTTTTTATACTTTTAAGAAAAAAAAATTTTATTTATACCACAGTAAGCCAAAAAGTTTTATGTTAATCGTTAATTTACTTTAAAAATACCTAAATTAATATTAAAAATTAAAAGCTACGTAATGCAATATTTGAAAATAAAAATGATTGAAAAAAATTTTAGTTAAATAGTTAATATTAATTTTAAAAGTATTTTGATTATTAATAATATGAGAATTAACTAATAATTTAAAATACTGAACAATTATTACTACCATTACGTTAACTAGAACTTAAAATAAACTTGTTTAGTAACATTTAAAATTTATTGACAACAAGATGTTTAGTCAAATACTTAAACTAGAATGCAGCTAGAATTATATAGAGTTTTTTTAAATAAAAAATAAATACAATGATAAAATAGTAAAATTACATTTCGAAGTTATAAATATTTAAGTCGTCTTCGATCGAAATACGAAAATTATATATTCGCAAATGCGCGTAGTAATATAATCTAAAAAAAGATTTGACGTGGCAAACAATTTTTTTAGAATACATTGAACTACGACGCACAAACTGCGCACATTCACCCGAGAGTATCCAAATATCAGCAAAAATTGATAATGAAAAGATGAAATCGGCTGTGAAAGAAAGAAGGTACATCATATTAAAACAGTTATATCATGTCCACTTGTTACTCTTGTTGCTGCACTTGGCGTCCTCTGTGGCGAATGTACCCATCTGCGATAACGATTTCCAATTAGCGCGACTCTCCATCTCAAATGCCATCGCATGTAACAACAGAGAAAGAACCGCGTCGAGAGTTTTTGCGTCTCTTAATCTTTAATTTGTTTCGCACTCTCTTTGAAAACTAATTTTCTTTGCTTTTCTGTTTCTTGATTTGAAGTAACGATGATTACGATTAATATACAAATACCGAGTTCGTTCATTCTCATGACTCTCTCTGCTTTGGAGTAAAGAATGCGGCGCGCGAGGGTGCCAACAGTGCCGCGCGGCGTGTCTGTGTGTGAGTGACGGTGGGGGAAGATGGTCATCATCATCCATGCCACCGACCAGAGAGTAGCCAACGACCCTGTGCATCGGTACCTGTCCTGCCTGCATCCCGACTGACTGACTGGTGGAGAGTTCAGAACACATGAGTATACACACAAGGAACCGCGAGACAATACTAACAATTTTTATTTTATTTGTCAATCGTCGTTCTCAACTTGATTGTTGCTGATCCTTTTCTATAATTTTAGTTTAATAATACAAAAACTCGTTTATTTGTTTTAATTGTATCGTTAAATTTTCATTTTTTATGATTATATGATTTATAGAAAAAGATCATTTTGGAGAAAGTCTTTCCAATATCCTCAGCGAATATATAAAATTAATTACCGTATTATCGAAACAAATTACCAAGACGTACTAGTGGAACAAAATATATATCAACATACCTACTTAACCTGAAAGAAATTATGATTAAACCTGAAAGAAACTTTAGTCTTATCTTACGTTATCAAGTATTCTTTTTCTTAGTTTTTGAGTTGTCTTGATCCAAATAAATAATTTTTTTTTCATGAAACGTAATCGATAGAAACGAATGAAATTTTTTAAGAACAAAATATTTTTAATAAACTTTGTCACGGACTATCTATTGTGCATGCATGACACTAGCGGTAACAAATTAAATTAAAACAAGAATATATTTTCTATCGATTTAAAAATTATAATAACCTGAAATAATTGTCTTTATTATACAATGTTGATCTGTTCAAGCTAGATTGAAAAAATCTGATTATTAAACATCATTTTTAAGAAAAAACGTACCTGTTCTCGTTTTGCTGCTTTCTCATCTTTTTCCCGTTTCCGCACTTCCAGTAAATATTCATTAAATAGGCTTTCACGTTCTCGCATTTTTTCAACGTTTTTAAAACGTTCATCGCGGCCCCATTTTTGAGCGAAATCACTAAATGACGATCTAGAATGTTAATATAACATATAAGAATTATTTTACAATATGAAAGTTTTAATAACGAATAAATCAAAAAATTAATTTTACATACTTTCCATGAAGATTAGCTTCTTCAAGCAGTTTTTGAAATTGTTCTTTTCGCTCTTTCATTTTATTTCTTTTCTCACGTCTCTCTTCCTCTGCTCGCTCTTTGACGTATTTTTCAAATACCTGTTTCCTCTCCTTTGAAGTCAACAATAAATAACGAGGATCGAATACAATTTTATGTAATTCTTTTTCCCAAGTACTAAATGCTGATACCTAATAAAACATTTTTTTAAAAATATATGATTTAATAATAAATTTATAGTGATATACTTTTATAATAATTCAAGAGATTCTTTTAACTTACATCTTTTTCCGTAAGCATTTCTTTAAACGATTTTATCCTAGTTTCTAGCGGAACAATTGCCCTTTCTCTCGCTGCACGAACTTCAGCTTCTATAGCAGCTTCTTTTCCGATATCGATTGTCTTTTTGCTTTCTTTTTCGTCTTCCTCTTCTTTCACAGAATTAACTATAAATTTATAAAATAAAATTATAATAAAATCAAAGAAACTGAAATAAGTTTTCTCCACACGGCTCGTAAAGTGCATACTGTACGCCCTGCGGGCGAATCCTACAGCACGCATTTTACGCTCCTCGTGGAGAAAAATAGTATATGCACCATGGGAGTAAGTAAAGAAAGCCTCAGACTGCACGTTTGTCACCCGAGCCGAAGGCAATTACACGCAGTCTGAGACATTCTTTACATTCACTCCCTAGGTGCATAATGTACTATTTTCTTTTTTCACTCACCTTTTCCATCCTCAAGTTTAATTTTTTTGGTTGAAGGCCTTTCTTCGTCGCCACTACTATCACTAGTATCATCAGATCGACGAGTTTCATTTTTAACTGTAGAATTTACAGTTGCAGTTGCGTCTGGTGGACTAGCAACCATTTTATCGACATCTAACCTGCCAATGAGATCATCTGGTCTTTCCCAAACTGAGATTCTTGAAGATGGATTGTAGAAAAAGACCCGACCGTCGCCTGTCCATACCACACACCTTCAGAAATATAATTACACATTAGAGAAGAATGATAAATAAATAAAAACTAAGTATTTACATCTACAATATTTCATCATTTTTGTATTTAAAAATTTGAAAAATCTATTTACCAAGGGGTACCAGGAACTGGCGTACTAGATACAGGCCGTGATTTGTCTTGAGGTTTAGCAGCTTCTTTAACTTCTTCTTTCTTGACTTTGGCAGAATCTGCTCCCTCCACTGCAACTGTACCGTTGCTGTCGGTACTGCTTGTTACTTTGGTTTCAGAACCAGCTTTCGCTGTCGTTGTACTATCACTGCTACTACTAGTTGTCGCAGTGGTTGTCGCTGTAGTTGTCGTTGTTGTCGACGTGACAGTGCTTGCCGCTGTTGATGCAGCTGTAGCTTCTTCGGCTTTTTGTCTTATAAGGGCAGCTTTGGCAGCTTCGAAATCTTTTAGTGCTTGAGGTTTCTCCCAAACGGATTCACCCGCTTTACTATTATAGAAATATGATCGACCATCTGGTGCACGATGCTCGGTCCATACTATGGCATTGGCAACAATTTCGGAATCTAACTGAGCTAAGATACTAGGATCTTCGTTTGGCATCGAAGTAGCAGGTACCATTGGCTGTTGCATAGGATGTGGCATTTGAGGCATACCTAAAAGTAAGTCGTTTAATTATGAAAAACAGTCATAAAAATTATTGTGAAAATAATTATTATAATAAATTTTAATTTTCATTACCCCAACTAGCTTGAGGAGGTCCATAACCGGCACCAAAGGGTTGAAAGCTCGGAGGAGGCATTCCAAAGGGAGCTCCAGCCGGTGCTCCAAAGGGTGTAGGCATTCCTCCACCGTACTGAGCTGGCATTCGGTGCTGCATAGACATCATGGGTGGTGGCTGCATCATTGTACTGTTTGCATTCATTGGTGTCGAATTGACAATAGGCGCAGTAGGTGTGACAGATGCTACAGCGACACTAGTGGTACCTAATTGGATTGTTCAAACGTTATACTTTTGCAAATACATAAACATGATAAAAGCTTGGAATTATTTCAATTACCATTTGCCTGTTGAGCCTGTCCCATCTGCTGCCCTGTTGTCGCTGCTGCTGCATCTGATGATGAATTTGTTGTATCCATAGCTTCAGGGGTAGCAGCTGCAGAACTCGTGGTTGCAGCAGTACCTGGAGGAGCTGTACTTACTTGACTCGAGTCGGCCTCGTTAGAATTGACTGGAGTGGTAGGGGCAGAAGAGGGCGTCTCGCTACCTTGCTGCTGCATCCTTACCTCACCAGTGCTGCCGCTACTCTGTGGTTGCGATTGTTGTTGTGGCGGCGGCTGTTGCTGCAGTTGCTGTTGCTGCTGAGGTTGCTGCTGAGCCATAGTCGCGTTCCCTGGAGAAGCAGCTACAGGACCACCAACTGGCTGCTTTGCTGCCCCATGCACCAATTGTTCCAGCTAGACATTCATAAATATCAGGAATATGAAAAATTTTATTTTTATCAAATTTATTTTAGTGATATATGTTAATTTTAATATTTTACCTGATCTTGCACCATCACTTTTACGTTTGGTCCTTCTGGTTTGGTCCATGTAGTTTCTCGAGATCTAATATTATAATAATAAAATTTGCCGTCTCCTGTTTTTGTCTCCACCCATACCTCCCCATTGAGGTCTAGTCCTGGAATGTTACTTTGTTGCTGCATCTGCTGATGTTGCTGTTGCTGCTGACCTGGAATCTATAGATACAAAGTAAAATTAGAAAAACATTATGAGACATCAAAACTTGTTACAATATTCAAACAGCAAAAATAATAGTAACTTACGTTGTTCATATTAGGAGGTCCCATTCCAGGTCCTGGTGGACCATAGGGTCCTCCTGGGCCTGCTCCGCTGCCAATGGGTCCGTTCATCATGTGAGGTGGAGGCTACAAGAAAATAGTCCTTTAGCTACTTGTACTTTTAAAATTTCACAGTTTTCAAAGCAAATTTGTACTTACCATTCCTCCTTGTGGATGACCCATCATATTCGGAGGTCCCATCATATTTGGAGGTGGTGGTCCCATGGGTCCCCAACTAGGATCGTACTGTGGGGGACCACGAAACCTTGGTCCCTGTGGTCCCGGAGGGCAATTTGGCGGCGGCCTAGGTGGTGGCGGACCTTCGTAAGGATAACCATTATTGGCGCCTCTAAACATTGGTCCACCTCGAGGTCCGAATCCTCCTCTGCCTCTGAACCTAGGTGGTCCTCCTCTTGGATTGTAATCGAAGCCTCCTCGTCCGCCTCCTCTTCCCCTTAAATCGTTATCGCTTATTGTAGCGATTAAACATTATGAGATAAAGACTGCTGCCTTTTCGTTTCGTACATTACTAGGTTACAGAGCTCAAAGAGAGCCAGAGAGTCAAGCCTTTCAATAAAGCCTTATCACATTATCACTATCAGAGTGTCAGTTGTATAATATAAGCTCATTATACAAGACGCTCTCTCCAACGTAAAAATAGCAGTTTGAAACAAACGAAAGTGCGAAGTACCGACAGGCGATTATACCCGCAAACGAGCGGCAGCAAGCCAGAGCCAGAGAAATGAAATTAACCTTACCAAGTAAGCAACAGAAAAACCCGCGAGAGCAAGGAAGAAAGTCAAAGGCAACGAACGGCGTCGAGGCACGTCGCTAAGCGCGCCGCAGCACCGTTCATCCAAATATCCAGCAAGTCGCAAAAAAAAAAAGAACTATAAACATTCTTCCAATTACCTGAATCCACCTCGGCCTCGGGGCGGAAAGTGCCTGTAGTCGTCGTTGCCGCCCTCGTAGTAGTAGTCCTCGGACTCTTCCATGCCGACGTCCCCGCCGTGCTCCAGCGGCTGCTGCTGCTGCTGCTGCTCATCGTTGCCACCCTGGCTATCCTGGGCCACTACCTGCTCCCCGTTGCTGACCTCCATGTCTCTCACCTCGCTTCCCGGCGATGGACGCTTTTTTCTTGTTTCTTTGTTTGTTTTTTTGTTATATTTCTCAGAAAAAACAAACGCGCGCTCGCGCGCGTTCTCGCTAACAAATGGATGGGTGTGTGATTGTGTTAGTGTTGTATACCTTCCTATGAGTTTAATCGGCCGTTTTCACACATCATCGTCGGCGTAGGTACCGCTCTCTGGCGCAGTGTTGCACGTCATCATTCGCATCAGGCCCGCGACTCATATTCTTTAGCCCCGTTTTTCTCTCCCCTTTCACATAGCCTGGCGCGCGTGGGTAGTGCGATTACAGATCCGAGGATGTCTGGCTCTGTGTGTTTTTCTTCCGATCTCGGCTAGACGTCTGAGAATTCGGCGAGAGTTGCCGCAATGGTCGATGAGGACGATGCGATACCGCCGCGCTGAGCCGCACGTATATACACAGAGACGGGGATGGCCGACGACGAGGTGACCCTAATTCCTGCTCGCCGCCATTTTGTTATCTTTGCGAAGATGAGCCGAGGGCGCTGATCATCTTGCCGCTCTCGCTCTGAGAGCGTCTGTTTCTGCATTCTGTTATTAGTATGGTTATGGTTATCTGGTAAGTTATCTTTTCATCTAGGATAAGATTATCTTACCGGCAAATCGAACGCGCTGAACGTATACTTCGTAGCAAGCTTCGGGGTGTTCAGCTAATGTCTTAAAGATGACATAAAGCTCGCTTGATAATGACGCCGTAGTGGCAGCACCGTCGCTCAGCGCTTGGATGTAGAACCAGAGGGGGGCGCTCGCTTTCACTTTTCAAACGAAATTTCAAACGCCGCTTTTACAATGGCGTGTGTGTGTGTGTACGTGGGATATGTGTAACGCAAGATGGTAATTTTCCTGATTTTTGGCACTCAGGCTGGGAAGAGAGCGAAAATTACGGGTTGCCCGGCGGGGCTAATTACGGCGTGATGAAAATTCGCTATTGTTGGGTGGCTCCACCTACTTAGCGGTTAATAGATGAGAAGCGGAAAAAATTTTTCGAATGAGGTGGGATTGATGAAGTTATTTTCGTTTTTTTTTCTTTTGTTAATGTTGTTTTAGGTGTAGTTTTTAATAATGTTGGAGTAAGAAAAAGGGTAATTGTTGCTAATCCGTTGTATTGCGAGAACCTGCGATTAATGAGTTTTTAATTGTTAGTTCGAGAAAATTGATATGTAATTATGAAAATTGAAATTAAAGTAATGGGAAATTTATAGAGATTAATTATGTGGCTTGCGTATTTCTTATTTAAATATATTTTTGCGGAGATCAGTTTTTAACTTTGCGTGCAACTAATTGAAAAAATACTTGGCGTTGAATAATATATTATATTCTAGAATTTCAAGGATATTCATTTAAAACTATTTTAACTGAAATTTACAAGGTAAAAAGTTTACGCGACTTGGAGTGAAATTTATTTTATTGCGAAAAATTATTGGGGATTAATAATTCGGAATATTAAAAGTTGTAGAAAATATAGACTGTAATATGTAATAAAGATTACATAACGTGTAATTTGCAGAAGGTGATGTTTAAACGAACAATTTCACCGATAAACATAAAAAACTAAAGCATTACTTCTAATCATAGAGATTAAGAAAAAAAGCATCTTTACCAAATACATCAAATAAAAAGACGCGTCCAAGCTGCAGCTTACGTAAAAAGAGCAAATTAAATGATGAAATCGAAACGTTTGTAATTTAGAATCTAATCCAATGAAATAACGAGCAGGATAGATTAAAAATATAAATTTATTAAATGCACCTCGTAAATAGACTTGATAACAATATATGCAACGCCGGCATTAAGCAGACAATTAAGTATATAAATTACAAAATGAGAAAATTCAGCCGAGATCCATTTGCCTCTTTGCATCCACTCTCAAAATGAAAAACAATCTCAAACGGTACTCAAGCATGACGTAACGCAGCGTGTATGTATATATATACGTATTTACAGATCGGCCGTCCGCGAAAGGAACAAAAAGCGAAAACACGCTCTCTTTTCTCGTGATGTATATAAGTATATGTACAAAAATAGAGCTAACGGCTCGAAAGTGTTTATAATGTTCGCCTTGACTACGAGCCTTGGGGGCAGGGCTGCTTGGCGTACGTCCTGAATCCCTTGTGGGCCTGCCTCAGGTGATCCATCAGTCTGTGTTTCGTTTCCTCGAGGACATTAAGGAGAGCCTCGCGCGATGGATTTTCCAGGGCTTCGGTGTAGCGCTCGAGTAGGGCTAGGTCGATTTCCGGGATCTCTAGGTCCTCGGCGGCGGTTAGGGCCGTGTTTTGTGAAGATGGTTTATTTTTTGTTGGGGTTTTGAAAAATATATATAGGAAATGCATTAGGTTTGATTTTGATATGTGCATAAAGAGACACTATTGATTTCTGGGAAATTAGAAATTTATTGCTTTAGATACCGATGAATCAGCTTTAATTACGCACCTTTTCCAGGTAGTTTTACA
>JAPYZB010002355.1:0-20840 GCA_030522745.1 Eupelmus kiefferi
CTGAACTGCCGGCAAACATTCTGTGCCCTGCAATCATTGTAACGGTAAAAATTCGCCGGCGATGTGTATTAAATTTGAGTGGACCGTTCCACGTATACAGAAAAATCACCGACTGTGACTTTGTAGAAAACGCTTCCGTCAAGTTGTATACTGCAATAAATTAAGGTGTAAGGATATTTTGTCAAAGTGTTTCTTATAATTATATTTATTTTTAAAAATTTTCTTTAATTTAATAATAATAATAATGCAAATAAAAAGTGTCCTTCATAATTGCTTGTTTAATATTTTTTTATTTTGATAACAACCAGCAGAACGGAATGTCTCAAACAGAACTTCCTGAAAGTCAAGCGATAATATTGAAAGTTGGATATTTCTGATGATCCGATACGTTTTTTTCAGTGAATAAATAAGTAAAGCGATCAAAAGCGCACTTCCCATTCAGTCAATCAGTTTGCTAGACCTCTATTACAAGAATCGATTCCTCTCACATCAAAAAAACCTCGCTAATAAACCCTATACCATCATAACCCGCTAATCTCCTCTAACCACCCAAAAAACCCCCTCAAACTCAGCAACCCCGCCCCTAAAACAAAAGCAACTGAAAAGCACTCACCTGTTTACCCCGAATAACCACAACGACAGCCGCTCCAGCAGCCGTGAGGCCCCAGGTGAGCAGCGTGCCCAGCAGGGCCTGGGTCACCGGTCCGTAATCCCTCAGCATGTCTTCGGCTTTCTCGCAACCCCCGTCAAGGATCCAGCAGCTTCCTGGACGCGCGCTAAAAACGTTGTGACGGGCGCACGTCGCCGGCGGTTCCCCTTATCTGGCCACCCCACCACGCTTGTAACGTATCCGCAGGAGCGGACCACTGCTGCTGCTCTTTCGAGTGTTGTTGATACTGTGCCGCATGTCTTGCTCGCCTCTCCCTCTCTTTTCGCTTTCTGAAGGCGCCTTTTTTCTCTGATTTAATGAAGGGTAATAAAGCACTGGCTTTTGTCTTTGCACGTTCGGCTGCTCTCGCGCCTTGTTCGCTCTTTCTTCCTGCGCGCTGCGTAGCTTTTTGAAGTTTTACGATTTTTTAAGGATCCTGTAATTGAGCGCCTTGGGCTTCCGTTGGCCAGCGGCTGCTTTTTTGCGAGCTTGCTCAGAGATAAGAGCTTAACGCTACCTGTACTTAAAGTTTATCAATAATTATCTTTTTTATCCACATCGTCAGAATTGCACAAAAGAGACTCCAAACTTCTAATTGACCATCTTCTTTCCATCCTCCAAAATTGCTCCAAAAAATATATCCGTGTCTACTCCACTATAACTCCTCAGCTTTCCCAGCTCCACTTCCACGAAGCGATTCGTCTCGCT
The DNA here is from genome assembly GCA_030522745.1 of Eupelmus kiefferi. NCBI lineage: Eukaryota > Metazoa > Arthropoda > Insecta > Hymenoptera > Eupelmidae > Eupelmus > Eupelmus kiefferi. The sequence goes on from JAPYZB010002355.1 coordinate 1,358, forward strand.
TCTTCCCCAACTCCAGCAGTCCCAGCCAGCACCGGCTTCCGCTCGTCACGCATCCTCTTCAGCGGCTCTCTCGGCTCATAAAAAAAATCTTGAGCTCCGTGGGGGCCTGCGGCTGGACTCTCGCAGCGAGTGAAATTTGCGCATCCTTCCGTCAAACTCTCGTCGGCGCGGGGGTTATCTTATCGATTCGCCGGCCGCGCAGCCTTCGCTCTCTCTCTCTCTCTCTCTCTCTCTGTATACTTACACTTGCACGAGTGCCGCGCAAGTCGATATACACACAGAGAGAGCAGCTCTGTAGGCTGAGAGCAATAAAAAGAGAATGGTTACGCTGTGAGTGTAATAATTGTTCCGCGTAAGCGTAATTAGACGATGACGGCGTCGAGAGTATATATAACGAGGCGTTAGATTTCGCACTGCTTAGCGTGATCGTTGAAGAGTATACTTTGTTATACACACTTCCTCCTCGGAGCGCGGCACTCGCGAATACACTTATCCCAGCTCCGATCGGCTGGAGCAGCCTCTTCTTTCACCAAAACAGGAGCGCTCGACTCATCCTCGCACGGCAAAAGCTCTCTTTCCACCTCCTATAATCCAACTTTCGGTCCAGCGCGCGCGCGCGCGCGCGATGCATCCACAGCGTAAGAAAGAAAGCAGACTGCGCACGTGTGCCTGGAGCGGGGGGCGAGGTGTCAAAAAGCGGCAGGTGGCTAGGCGCCGTGAGACTGCAGAGTCGTTGGCGCGTAGGCGGGAGAGAGGGACGATCCGATCCGGCTCGTCGCGCACGTAGACTGCCTCTCTATAGTTCGCCGAGATCTGTAACTATACTGTACAGCCCCGGATGTAACATGGTGGCGTGGCGTTGCTCTCGCACGCGCGCGCGCGCACACGAGTTGCTGCGGGATATTGGGAGAGCAGACGACGAGCTTGACGCGCAAGCGCGCCCTTTTGCGCTGTTGCCGGATTGATGCAGCAGTGGTTGCTTTTTTGCTTTTCGAGTCGCTTGGGGGTTGTGTTTTCAAGGTCGGGTTTCTTAAGAGAGGGGCTGAGTTTTAAAGTTTATAGCTATCGTTGCGCTTGGTAAAGTTCTGATTTTGCCGGTATAATGAGACGGATCACTTACGATTTTCCGAACCACCTATAGGAGCAGTTCGCCGAAAAGTCAAAAAACTCCAGCAGAGCCGGCAACGCCGCTCCCTCAACGCTGTCAAAATACGTCAGACTCTACTAGCTGATTCGCGCGCTGGCGAACGCGTAGGTGCAGCACTCGACAGCTCGGAGCCTTCTGCTTGGAATTTTCGGCTCCTGTGATTAACAGCCGCAGTGTTATTTTTTTTCGTTTTTCTGCATCGCTTGTTTATTTTCAAGGCTGTTTGTCGTTTCTGGCCGTGCAGCTGCGTGGCCGATCAAGACCGGCTGGTGCATAAGTGAACGCAAACTTTGGCCGCGCTGCGTGGATAGAGCTGCTTTTGTAGCCCGAGATTTTTTCTATAGGCCTGCTGTAGTTGTGACGTGTATGTATGAGAATCGAAGGGTTAGAGATCATGAAGAATATTGGCTCTCGGAGAGCGAGTTCAGAGAGATTCGTTAAAAACAAACGTGATTTCTTGCGCGAACTGCACTCGGCCGGCCGCTAAGCCTGTGCTTTTTTATTCACTTATTAGATTGGTTTTATGTTTCATGGTTTTTCCGTATGCTTGTCAACATATTTTTCTATTGTTTTTTTCATAGAAGTGATATTTTTGTTAGATTATAGATATAAGTGTGTTGTTGCATTTTAACAGTCTAAGATATAGTATGTTTATTACGGTTATTCGAAAAAATTTGAACCTTCTATTGTTTATTTTTACTATTCGTTATTGAATATCATAACAGTTTTTGTATCTATAATATTTGTACGTTGCAACCTTTGACAAATGTTTCAATATATTGTTGTGATACATATTTTTATTTATTTAAATAAGTATTGTCTTTTTGACATTTTTAGGTTGTTACCACATTATTCATTAATGCTTATAAATAACAATTGCCTTCAATCATTTTGTAAAAAATTTAAGTTTATACAAATATTTATATTTTTTATTTTAGCTTTTATTAATTACAAAAGCAAATTTATATTTTAAATAATATTTATTAATTTCGCTTAAGCTTTACAAATGTACATAATTTAAAACTTCCTATTTTAAAATAAAATTTTAAAGTAAAAACTGTCAGCATAGGAATCTTATTAAGTCTACAAAGCACAAATGCACATGAGTGTTTTTATTTAATAGTTTTTTGCACTTTTATATGCTCCACTAGCATTTATTTAATTACTCTTACTGTCATTGAACTCTTTATCTTTTTTTCACATGAGTTGTAATGCTTGTAGGTGCCTTTGCTCATGGATGACGATACAGTAGCTTTTGGAGAAGAGGATGAGGCGCAGAATGGAAAACTTAAGTAAGATATTTTTTTTCAAGTTTGAAGACTTTGATACATTGAATTTAATGTTAAATGAAATTAAGTGAAAACAAAGGAATTTATAAATTGCTATAAACTAATAATTCGTACTTATTACAGGCATCCTTATGTCACACTATTTCATCTGGCCTTCAGGGTATCAGCAATTGTCGTTTACATATTCTGTGAATGGTTTTCCGATAGTTTTATAGCTAGCTTTGTAACTGTTATTCTTTTACTGTCAATGGATTTCTGGACAGTCAAAAACATTACTGGAAGACTGATGGTGGGCCTTAGGTGGTGGAATTATGTGGATGATAATGGTGTAAGCCACTGGGTTTTCGAATCAAGAAAGGTTCAGACAATTTCTATACTTAAAATAAATAATCTTAATTGTAGATCATTAAATTGACTCACGATATAAGTTTCAAGGAAATCAGCTTTCATTTTATGTGCCCTTGACACTTACATACTTAATGCTATTGATCCCACACAATTTTGCAATATTGTGTAACATTGAGATCATCATTTTTTTAAAAAGATTTAAGATGTTTTCACAATAATAAGTATATTTGTGCAGCAAACATTTTTATAACAAAGAAACTCAGAATAATAATCATAATTTTAAGCATTAAAGAATAATTTCAGAAATAAATACAGAGTTAAATCTGATATAAGCCCTGTGTTTCAGGGCGCTCAACAGAATCGAGTCAATCCTTCTGAATCAAGGATATTTTGGCTTGCCTTGATTCTATCCCCATTGATGTGGGGAGTGTTATTATTGGTAGCATTATTTAGTATAAAACCCAAATGGCTGCTTCTTGCTTGTATTGCAATGATTCTTAATGCAGCCAATCTCTATGGATATGTAAAATGTAAAATGGGAGGTGACAAAAATATTTCTTCCGCTACATCTGATTTCTTTAAAAAACAAGTTATGCAGAATGTAAGTTATTTTTTTTTATCATAAATAACAGAACTTCACAAATTTATATTATAATTTAGAAATTTACTATTTTTAATAATTTTTTATTAGATTTCTAAATTCAAATATTTGTATATGTCAAAATCCTTTAAAATGTGATTTTTTGTACAGATGGCATCAATGATGACGAGGAGTCCACCAACAGGTACTTTCAACCAGCCAACAAATATTATTTAAATCTACAAAACAATGTGATATTAATTTAATTATGAATGTGTAAGTCTTCATAAGAACGAATGTTTGTACAAATGAAATATAAACTGTTTTTTAAAATTTCAATAATTCGTTTGAGTTATTTTAATATAACTTTTGATTCTCATGTGGGTAGGATAAATAAGAAATAGTACAGCAAAATTCAAATTACACATTAGTTGCTATTTTATTAATGCCATTTGGCAATACATAATGTACATGGTATTTCTCCTTGTCAACGACTCCCTATTACACAGTATTTAATTTGTTTATCATCTTTCCTTTTTTTTTAATTATTAATCAGTAACATTGTATTTATTATTCCCGCCTTAGCCTGTTGTATTCTTTCTGGCAAGAAAGTATCACAAAATAATTTTCCATTCTCTCAACGGTATTTAGTACTTCGTTTACTCCAGTGATTTCCTCAGTGTTACGCAGCTTTAAAATTTCAACTCTTCAGCTTACATGACATTTATCAGTTTTTTTATTTTATTTTTATTAAAAGAATACAACAAACTTGATTTTTATTTCAAGGGTCAGGATTACAAAAAAAGATTATGAATTAGAATCCATCATTAAATGAAAGTTTTGTAAATAAACTTAGCACATAAACAAATATTAAAAACTAAATTTTTATGAGTATCTAATCATATTTAATAAATGCATTAAATAACATAAAGGAATCATTGAATGGTAAAAAGAAATGCACAATTAATGTAATATAGAATTAAGTCACTAGAAAAGTATATTATTTTTTTAGTTTTTTCTAAATCAGTAATTTCATCTAATAGCTTAACATTTACAAAAAAAATCTCTACTTCATGATTTTTATATAACTCAGTCATTAAATTTTTCTTTTCAATAGCAGTACTTAATTCATTACACATAAAATCACGCTTTTCAATTGTCTGTTAAAATTTGATAAAATAAAACGATTTGTAGTCTTGTAAAAGATGCGGATGCGCACGATTAGTTTTTCTCGTATACATCGGAGTAAGTCTTCGATTTCTCGTGATTAAGTACCGCGTAACATTTTTTTAATTGTTCAGGAATGAATCGTTCATCGAATGTTCCGTTAAAAATGAATAAAAGTCAAGTATAAATAAAATAATATTCAATGCATAGCATTGTTACATCTGTGCTCATTTCTACTTTCGCTTCGACATCTCCTTTTGCAGAAGATCTACAATTTAAAATCATTTTAAAATAAATAAAGGTTTAAAATACTTTCTGATATTTTTAAATAAAAAATGTTGACATTTCTTTATACCTACACATAAATCTAAAATCATTATTTAAAAATGTATTCATTACAAAATTTGTTTGTAAATGATTTTCTTTGTAAATCTCCTTTAAAATTCACATTATCTCAGCTTATTTAAGAAGAGAGTACAATAATAGAGTACGAATTTCGACATCAAAAACGAAATTAAAACTAATAACATGCGGTGACAGTAGAATGTATAATGTTTTACTGGACAAAAATTAATGCTACTATTACAAAGCGGTTGTTGCACTATGAGTAAAATGCGTATCGAAGGCCAAAAAAACTATAAAAGAATCTGGAAAAAAACGCGAGACGCGACGACGATATATCCGTTTCTTCTAATTGCATTTTTTATTTATTTAGCCTTTTTTCAAGGTTTCAAGATAACTAGGATGTCCTTTTCTTTTTAAATACACGGCACAACGATCGATCTAAGTTTTTATGCAGAGGATCTTGCATGATGACATTAAGTTTTACGTTATTGTCTTTATCTACTCCTTATTATTTTTTTTTATCATTTCTGTTTTAAATATTTACTATTAACATTCATCTATGTATTATACAGTGTAGCCTAACCACTTTGCTAATATGCAACAGTTAAAAATATAAGGATACAAAACAATAATTGTCTAAGACCTATTATACAATATCTTTTCTTTATCATATATCCTTAATACTTTAAAAAATAATCACGTCTCAACTCTTACAATAGTCGCGAAAAGTCAAGAGTGAATGCTAAAAGAAAGAACACGAAATTTTGTGGCAGGCAATATCCTTAATTACAAAGTTTACATGAAAGACAAAAATATTTTACAAAGATCGCGGCATTTTATTATATGTATAATTTATTTTCTTTATCTCACGAACGGCACGATTAAATACGACTTTCATTATCATCGGGCATATTCATATTTACAATCAAAAAGTCAAGACAATAACGGAGAGAACAAAGTCTCGAAAAGATCGTCTCGAAGAGTGTACTTACATTCGTAACCACTGAAAAATTTGTTACATATTTGTTTTTAAAGAAACGAGATCGTCGATACACAAGAACGATTTTTACATTGATACGAAATTTCATATAGCCGATCAACTTTATCATATGTGTGTGGCCTTCGACATAGCATTGAACATTACATATAGAAACGAAAAATCAAGCTTCTTATTTTTCTGTCTCTTTTGCTTTCTATAAGCAAATGGTTCGTCGCAGCTCTCAACTATAAACTAAATCTAAGGAAATACATATTCAGTTTATGCACAACAGGTGGTTTACGTAGAAATGTATAAAAGACGCAATGTCGTACATATACAAAAAATATAAAAAACGTACGAAACAAGCTAAATGCCGCGAGTAGATTTGGAATACATGCTACGCTCGAGTTTATAGAGTGACGGTCGTCTTGATATCGGACGGCTGCCCTCGAGCGCACTGATAGTCTCGATAAATAAAAAGAACATTCGGATGTTTCTAGTCATGTTTTCCTTCTGTTGTTCGGTGTTTCATCTTTCTTTCTTTCTTTTTAGAATAGTATTTATAATAATATATATCTATGTATACATTGTTTCATTATCTTAATATGTATATTAATATCGTTTATGGTGGGATGGTGCTTTATGTACAAATTGTGAATTCCCGTGACCTCGCTCGTCCGCTTCTTCTTTCATTTTACATGTATTAAGAAAAACCTTAATGTGAATGAATGTCTGTTCTTAAACAGTAAGTTGGATTTTCAAAATTTACTTTGAAGTCACACACAATTTACTAAAAAAAGAATTTTAACTGCATCTTATTATCAATATTTCTTAATCATATTATTACTGACAATATTATTGTTTTACGGAATGTAAAGCTTTCAAATTACAGTCATTCCAATGTGGTACTTCAAAGGATATTTTGATAAATTTTATTCTTATTGCATCATGCTGTCTTAGCATCCAAACACATTGTTTTATGAATGTTAATGAATATAGATTGAAAATTATTATTAGTCATTTATACTTATTGTCTCCAAAGACAGAAGTAATATTTCAATTTGTTCTTTTAATTCTAGTATAAAAGAAAATCTCTATATAATTTCAAATGTTATATATACCCAGAAAAAAATTGCAGATAATTATCAAAGATGCGTTTCATCAATAAGTACAAACTCATGTACGAATCCATTTACTTATGCAAATATAAGTATGTAACGCATTTCATTCAATCAAAAAAGACATATCTAAGTACTTATAGCAGTCGAAGATATTAATACATTCGAAATTAATTTTTTAATTTCTTCAACTCAATCGTCTAAAACAAGCTTTTAAAATAACACTTAAACTTAACTTAAGAATTAACAAACATTACAAAAAACAAAACTTAATTTCTGGGTAATTATGCAACATTTTAAGGCAATCATAAATTGAAATTTAGAATGCATACAAAGGTGTAAAATAGCATTATTAACGAAGAAGCTTTACTTTGTACAGGTGATGTCGGACGACGAGAACCACGGGACAACAACAATCGGTGATTTCAACATTCAGTGCCACTATCCGTTAAGTTTCGCTTTATTTATTCACACGGATGGACACGCGCGCGCTCGCGTTCCGCTCCTCATCCTAAATAATCGAACGGATCACGTGGGCGACGCAAGTCAGTCCCTTTGCACAGTCGCACGATTTTTTTCTCCCTTTTATTTTTGTTTACCACCGTTCACATTCCTAATGGCTCTTTGCTTAACTGGCTAAAATTACAATGATTACTTACACACTAAAAATCATGTTACGTTAGGTATTGAGAAGTTCTCTATCGTAAATAATGGGTATAGTGTTTTTCACTTTTTTTATAATTGTCGATTTGGCAGTATGACATTCTTTTTCTTTCTCCATTTTTGCTTTCTTTCATCCACGAGTGGTAAGTGCAATTTGTATTACTTAATCTTTTCCATTTCCATTCGGGCTTCGTGAATCAGTCCCTTCTCAAAATTGTTCCAGTGGATATGGGCAGCAATTTTTGGAATTTCGTCGTTCTATTGGAATTGACGATGATTTTTGCGAGGATTTGACTTATAAGATGAGCCGATGCCTTTGGAGCTTAAGATCAAGTTACCAAGGAAGGCACACAATACCCAATTTTTGAAATATGAATTTAGTTCCATAATTAATTTTGATTTTTAGCAACTTTTTCTTCAAGTGAAAATTTCTCATTAAAAGCTTTTCCAAGCAGTTTCAACAAGATTTTTTAATAAAAATAATATAGCACTACCAATATTAATAAATTGTGTCGAAAATCGTTCGTCTTTAAATACTTCAAAATTAAGCATTTCATTTTAGAAAAATCGTTACGCTAAAAATCATAATTATTTAAAGATTCAAATCCATATTCTGTCTTTATATCGAGAAAAAGATATGGTCGGTATGTAACTACGAGTCTACTGTACTACTTGTAAAAGTTAGGAATGTCCGTAAAGGGGTCTCGAAAAGGTACATAAGAATTCCAAAAAAAGCTGTAAATTTGTTTTAAGTTCAAACGTTTTTCCTACGCTCGAGATATGTACTGGAGTTGTAAAGAATCCACTGACTTTTTTTTTATACTTAATCACTAAATTTTTCGCCGCAAAAGGTTCAAACACGGAGGAACCTTAAAACTTCGAGGATTCATGAATATGCGTGTAAGTGAAACAGTAAAGCTCTTGTTTACATCGTTAAATTCACGATCGTTCGCTCAATTTTTTTCGCGAGGATCAAAAACATCCCCATTTATACTTTACAGCATCGATTTTCTTTTTTTTTTTCGTTCGCTACGTGTGTATGTGTGTTGACCCATTGTTATGAATAACTGCCGAACTACATTTAAAACGCGATTAAGACTCGTCGAATTCGCTCGCAGAGAAACCCGACGACGGCGGTGAATATCGACGACGAGGCGGCGGCGGCGACGACTCGTCGTACCACTAGACCTTGCGCACCTTGGCCGCTCGCTCGATCGTGTGATCGCGACTCCTCGGACGATCGTTCCGATCCCTCGCAGGTTCCCTCAGCTCGCGACTTTCTGGCTGTCAGTTGGCGTAATGATCGAATGAGCCCAAATACTCCAAACTCGCTCGGTAACAGAACTGATATTGATCCTGAAAAAGTTTCATATTTTATAATAAACGATATTTTATTAGTGATAGAAAAATCAAAGCCTCTCTTTAGAAATAAGCAATCCGTTTGTACCTCGGTCTGAACCATTGCCGGACGCTGAGTACGGAGTATTCTGACAGTTTGGAATATGTCGACGACGCCCTCGTATTGCATTCTTTCAAGGACGATGCTGAGGGTGATGAAAACGCCCGTCCTGCCGACGCCGGCGCTGCAGTGCACTGTTATTGGGCCATCTTGACCAAACTGCTCTTTTGTTTTATGCACCTGACCTATAAAGTCAATGAAGCCGTCGACGGACTTGGGCACGCCCTGCTCGGGCCAGTCGATGAACTGGAACTGGCGCACGGTGCGACTTGCGCCGTCCCGAGCATCTGTCACCTTAAACTCGCGCAGAATGTACTGGGGCATATTGTATTCAGCGATCGGATCGACGACGAAGCATTGGTAGCGAATCGAACGGTCGGACGGCCAATACTGGTGGCATTTCTCCCGACCCATCTCCTTGAGTTTCGTTAACATTACAACGATCGTCGAGTTGTGCTCCCAGAGCATACGCCAGAAATCGTCAGTTGTATCGCTCAATGGGCCTAAAAATTATTTTATTATTGATAGAAAAGAAGTTTGATTGCGAAATGCAATTGATTAATTGTGAATAATAGCAGATACGAACCTTGAGTTGCGATATAAGCGCTTCGATACCGATACCCATCGATAAGACTCGCATTAATGTAATCCGAGCCCTCGATATTCCTTTGGGGCTGTAAACATACCCTGGTGCATTCATAAGGCAAAATGTGGACTAGTCGATTTTTGTGTTTGTTGCAGGGCAAATTAGCCGATATAAATCTTGTTGAGTCCGCCTTAATGTTCGATAATTTCTTGAACTCTAGTTCCATTCCTGTTATGTTATCAATTTCTGGCTGCATCAATTTCTGTATGTGAGAGTGCAAGTTTCTCGCCGGAACTTCCGTATTACCTATTCAATAAAAAAGAAATTTTTAATGTATAACTTTTATTTAATTTAAATCTATATGAATTCAAAGATTAAAATTTTCAACTAACCACAAATAACTGCCTCCAAAAGGGCATCATGAATGAAGATATATTGATCCTCTGTTTGGACCATATAGTTACGCTGTGCTCTCAAGCATGTGACGTGGCCATAAATATCAATAGTCTTCTCGTGTTTGATGCGCTCCAACATCGAGTCGATCACTATGAAGCAGCCAGTGCGTCCTACACCAGCACTGCAGTGAACGATGAGAGGTCCGCTATCCTGTGGATTTAGAGTGCGCACGCGACGCAGGAATTGCAGGAATGGTGCTGGATGTTCAGGAACGCCGTGATCTGGCCAGGCTGTAAACTGAAGCTGTTTGATCTCACGACGCTCAGAGTAACCGTGTCTGCAGACCTAAAAGATAAAAAGTCGTGTTAGTTATTTTCGTTATTTTTGGAAATAAACTAAAAATTATAAATAGCTTACCTGGAATGTGCGTATGCAGTAAGTGGCGAGTTCTTGTACATCACTGATTGTAATCTGCATCTGTCCATAATTTTCGGTTCCTCTGGTTGGCCAGTACTGGTCGCACTTGATCCTCGTTCTTTCCTCTAATTTCGTCATCATAACGATGGTGCTCGACCTGAGCTCCCAGCACATTCTCCAAAAATCAGCGAAAGTCTCCATTAGCGGACCTTGCGTCGCAACATAGGCATTTTGCTTCCTATAACCATCACAGTAGTTAGCATTTATATAATCCGATCCGGGAATGCCGTCTACCGTCTGCAGTATAACTCGCGAGTGATCGTAGGCTATGACATTGGCATAGCGATTCTTGGAGGTATTGACCTCCATGTTGGAGTGATCCCAGGTGAACTGCTGGCCGGGCTCAATTGACTCATACTCCTGGCTGAATTTCAGATTGTCATTCGCTTTCAGTCGCTCGATGTGGTTGCTCAGTTCGCTGATCGGTATCGGTGGGTGGGATATCATCCCGGGGGTTTGGAAGTTGAGCCGGCGCATTTCGACCGGGTCGGACGGAGCGTGATTCGAGGTAACGTCGGCAGACATCAGAGGTCGGGTGACCGCCGTCTGATCCGGTGCTTTGCACGGTTGTCTGCGCCTACAACAATTGAAAGGTGAAATCATTTTTTTTGAACAATATATTTTAAGCGAAAATTACAAGTTTATCATTCTATGCAACTTACTTTTTGATAACAAATAACAGAACTAAACAGACGCTGACCATCAGTGCTGCGATTATGGGACCCACGACCCAGACCATGCCCGGTTCTTGGCCACTAATGTCGACTGACACTTCAGGGTTACCGTCAATTGGTGCGTCAGGATTGGGACGACGCGGAGGATCGCCAGGAGGAGGTTCCCTCATGTCCAAGGATAGGTACTCCGAAAACGGAGACGATGTGTACAAATGCTACAAAGTAAAACATGATAAATGAAATTATTTTCATAAAATGAATAGTTAATTGTTTAACTTATAAATTAAATTAAAGTAATTTATATTACCTTTCTTGGAGTATCAACGATCGCTCGCACAAATATTCTATATCTCTTTCCCTTCTCTAACTTCTTGTTCTCATAGCCCTCATAGGTATCGCCGTCGCCTAGATGGAAGGTGTAAGGTATATCGCGATGTGGGAATTTGGCGGTAATGTAAGGCCTGTTCGGGTTGTCTTCCTTTGAGCTCTTGCCTCTTATCACGTCTTCTGTAAATTCGTCTGGGCTCTTGTTCGCATACTCCAAGGATTCCGGTACCACAATCAGATAGTAATGTGATATTGGTCCGTACTCTTCGGATGCCTGAGGTAAGATAACCTGGAAATTTGAAAATTGAATTAATAATAACTCAGAAAAGAGTTTCGATTTTATTAATCGCATCTTAATTTCATTTCGAAACATTATTATTTTAAAGTGCACCTCTTTTACTAATAATCACACGAGCTCAATAACTTCGAAAATATTAGTACACACCTGAATCTCTTCTCCATTAACAACGCCATAAAAAGCAGGACCGACCATGGGCTTAGGCGCGGCCATCTGCGTGGTGACGGTGATCTTGCTGGGCGGCTTGTACTGCCCATCCGTCGGCACAGCGCTCACATTCACATTATACGTGGTAAACGGCTGCAGATCCAAGATATCAGTCCTGAGCGTCTGCTGGTCGAGCAGGACGACTCGTCTCGGCACTACCTGCGTCTGCGTGATGCCCTGCGAGTCCACGAACTCCTTGATCGCGTCGAACGAGACTTTGTAATTGACCGGATCGAGCTTGAGCGGCGGCGACCAGGACAGCGTCATCGAGTGCGTCGACACCTCGAGGGCGCGCAGATTTAACGGAACCTCCTCGGGCCAGACCTTCACGGCTATCTTCTCGCTGAGACGGCCCAAGCTGTTCTTGTAGCGCGCGGCCACCGCGACCGCGTATTGCGCGTACTTCTCGAGGTTAGGCAGGTCGGCGGACTCGGTCAGGCCCACGATCTTCTTCTTCCACTCGTCCAGGTCCTCCACGGCGGTCGTCGTGTAGAAGATCTGGTAGCCCACGATCTTGCCGCGATTCGGCACTGGCTCCCACCAGACCTAAGAATTAGCGAGGAGAAGGTTATTTTTGATGATTGGATTGAGGATGGATTGAATTTTGGCGAAGGTGACGTACCTCTACGCTGGACTCGGACGTGGCGACTGCCTTGACGGACATGGGTGCTCTGCCGATGTCTTTGTCCGTGAGAATGGTGATCTTTTCGGAGGAGGGGCCAGCGCCGGGAAGAGTGAAGGCTTTTACGTGAAACACGTACTCGGTGTTCTCCTCCAGGTCCGTGAAGACTGCTCGGGTCTTAGTTGTGTTGCGTGTTATCTAGTGTTCAGAATAAAATTTATATGTTTTTAGTTGAAAAATACTTATTATTTTTAATAGTTTGACAGTTATATAATGTAATTTTCATATTCATCAACAATATAAAATTAGTTAAAAATAGATATCAAACTAGATACCTAACTGACTTTCAAATGAATTCCTACAAACAATCGTCTATATACAAAGACAAAAAAATGTATCCAGAGAACGAAATTTCAAAACAAAAATAGAAACGACTAAAATATTCCAACTATAGATTCCCAAATGGTAAAATTTGGATGCTCACCTCGCTCGTGTGGTCGATCTTCTTATGGAACTGCACGTTGTAGGAGACGATCTGGCCGTTCCGCAGATGAGGCAGCGGCGGGTCCCAGGTGACGCAGACCACGTCCGGCGTTTGGAAGTTGTAGGACAGGTTCGTCGGCGGGCCAGAAGGTGCACTCTCCTGGCTGAACCAGTTGCGCACCTGCTCCTGTGTTAAAAAATGGGATGTTTTTTTATTACTATGATTGTTTTAATTAGCAATGTTGTAAAAATTATTCGATCGGAAACGAAAGCTTTGTCCTATTTTTTTTTAATTCATGTTGTACGTTTATATCGTTTTTTCTGATTAATCAATAATTTTGGATTGCCTCAAATAAAATTGCATAATCATAGTGACTACAATTCTTACGAAAAAAACTTCAATTTGAGTATGATTTCAAACGTTTAATAAAAATTTTATGCACTAGTAAGGTTTAACGTTACTTAATTTTAATTGAAATTTTGAAATCAGTTGACTTGAAAAATTTTTATGCTTTAGCAATTACGTTTATCAAAAAATGAACGTACATTATATAGTAGAAAAAAAGGATTATACTTTGTTATCTTTATAGAAAAAAAAGGAACAAAATAAAATTAATAAAAATAACATGATGAAATAGAATAGACAAATTCGCACAAGTCGAGATTCACTGGAGCGCACGCCAATAAGATACTATTTTTTAATAAACGCGCGGCTTTTAACAAACGCGATATAAGTACTATATATTCTGGCCATTGCCCGTAAAATTCTCGCACGTGCAAGATTGTGAGTTATCCGCCCAAGCGCATAGCAAAACTTACACTTCGCACACTGAATGTGTTATATTTTGTACCCGCTGGACACAAGGATAGAACATGGTTTAACTATATTATAGCTGCGCTGGTACGTTAAATCGCGATTGTCAGAGTGTCAACGCTATTGGCAACTATATCGAATATGTTGAACATAGAATTTTTTATTGCACGTGCTTCTAGTAAACCTCATAACGTTTTGGTTTTCCGTATGAAAAACAAAGGTGTTATGTGGCTTACTATAAGTATTCGTAAAGATGATGATACAAATTAAATTTCGCAGTGTTTCCCTTCTTAAAGGCTCTCTACATTATGTTCCGTGTGCTGCGCTGCGTCGTATCGCTCGGGTCACCTTCTACATACTTTGTTGTCTTGGGTTGATCAACTTATAGACCTAATAGACGTTTCTTGTTTAGATCTATAAGTTAATCGACCCATGACTACTACAAAGTTTGTAGAAGGCGACCCGAGCGATACGAAGCAACGCAGCACACGGAACATAATTTAGAGCGCCCGTAAAACAGAAATATCCCTTCTTAAAAAAAGAGATCCTCCCTTCTTAAAAAAGAGATACTCGAAAAGTGAAGCCGCTTAAAATGAGATTTGATTGGTTAAATAAATAATAAAACAATGAATATATTAATTAATTCTAATAATACATTCTGATTTCATAATAATTTAATCAACGTTTTGAAATCGTTTAAGAATTTTTAACCTCAAAACTTAAGAAATGCCCAAAAGCTGTATACATACAAACAAAAAATGCAGATTGCGCCGCGCAAAATGTCACTAGTTTAAAAAAATATAACAGGATCAAATTTTAATTTTTCAGAAAGGTTTAGTATTTGACTTAACTGCTTACGAAATCAATGTTTTTGTTATTTCACAGTAAGAAAACGTAGAATATACATAAATATTATTTTACACTCTGACACAAGTGTAATTTTCTAAGGACTAAATTAAAAATGTAACTAAATCTTAATATTAAAATTATAATATAAATTAAATATTAATCTTATTATAATCTGATACCGAATTATTATCGATACTTCAATTAAACATAAATTAAGTAGAGAAATTTTAAGTAAGATGTTTAGGTTATGTATGCTTTTTAAATTCAAAGTTGATTTTATGCGCCATCTACTTCCTCTTTTATTGTCAGCCAATTACAGCAACCCTTCATAATATCCTGTTGTCACTTGTCATCATTTCAGATAGGTATGCGCAACAAACATAACATTTTCAGTTTAGATAATCTATTTTTTGATTTATATTTGATATAATTGAACTTGCATCTTAGTGTAATAAAATACAGTACAAGATTATATTATTTTTATTTATAAGTATAGCACATTGACACAAATTTTACATCAAACTACTTGCTTCAAACGGAATATAACCCAAAAATTCTTTGTTTAACAGGTATGAAAAATTTACTACTATCCTTTATAACTTATAAATATGAAATGGTAAATTTAATTTAATTTATTTAAAAACTCAAAAGGGGAATTGTCTGTTTACTGTCATCATGAGAAAAAAAACTGCAGGACAAATTAAAATTATAAAACTTCAATGTGAATGGGTGTTAAATAACTTTTGTACAGTTTGTTACAAAGTAGGAGATGAAATAAGTTCACCCGTGTTTTCACATACAAATTCTAATACAGAGTACAAATGGCAATTATTATTGTATCCAAAAAGTTGTAATGAAAAATGTAAGGATTATGTATCTATATTTCTCCAATTATGTAATTCACAAAGTCTTGAAGCCATTTATGAAATTTCTATCCTTAACAGTAAAAGAGAAAAATTTATGAGTTGCAAAGGAAAAAATACATTCGTACCCAATAATGAAGATAACTGGGGAATACAAAATTTTTTAGAGCAAAGTGTGTTATTGGATCCAAAGAATGATTTAATAAAAAACGATAAACTCTTAATTTACTGTGAAATAAGGGTGGATATAAACACCGGCGAAATTAAAGAATCAATAAATAAAGAACAGTCGAAATTTGAACATCCAGAAAGCTTCTATAGACTTAGAGAATTTGATGATTATGACAAACTTTTAGATAATAATGAATTTAGTGATGTAATAATACAAGTAAATGAAAAAAAGTTTTATGCACACAAAAATATATTAGCAAATAAAAGTTCAGTTTTTGCAGCAATGTTTCAGCATGATATGAAAGAAAAACAAGAGAATATTATTGAAATTACAGATGTTGGTTATGAAGAGTGTAAAGAAATGTTAAGATTTATTTACGGTGGAAAAGTTAGTCAAATACAAAAATTTGCTAAAGATCTTTTAATTTTAGCAGATAAATATGATATTGAGGGATTAAAATTTATGTGTGAAAGAACTCTTTGTAAACAACTTTGTTCTAATAATGCTGTAAAATATCTTAGTCTTGCTGATTTTTATAATGCAAGTACATTAAAGATTCAAAGCATTAATTTTATTACAAAAAATGTTCAAGAAATAAGAAACAATCCAGAATTCCTAGAAATAGCTAATATGAATACAGGCATAATTTTTGAACTTTTTC
Source organism: Eupelmus kiefferi (assembly GCA_030522745.1). NCBI lineage: Eukaryota > Metazoa > Arthropoda > Insecta > Hymenoptera > Eupelmidae > Eupelmus > Eupelmus kiefferi. The sequence goes on from JAPYZB010002355.1 coordinate 17,882, forward strand.
GCACATTAGCTTCAGAAATACAAAAATAAATTATCTACAGATATTAATCTATAGATATCTACATTATTTTTGTATTTTCACTATATCTACTTGAATATTTGTTTAATTAAAGAATTATGTTTAATTGTGAAATATCTTTTTATATAAAAATGATATCACTTTAGTCGTCTAATAAATTATATAAGTCTTATTTAAGTGCTATAATTAGTAACTACTATTCAAAATTCAGTTTTGCTGAAAATAGTTTTGTAAAAAATTCATAGTAAACCAATTATATTAAAAATAATTTTAATGTATCTAGACTAGAAAATAAATCTTGTTATTATATAAATAGGTATTCTCTTTCACGTTTTATTATGTTTTGTCTGCATAAATAATGTGATGTCCATATATTTATGTCAATGTTTAATATTTTTTATCTAGCCCTTAGAGCTTCATTTATAGTTTACTTTACATAAAAGATGTAAGATAATAAATAGATTTAAATATATTTTATACAAATTTTAATATTACTAAATTTATATATTTATTATTGTCGCTTCATACAAAAAAAAAGCATAATTTAAATCTTTAAGAAAGAGAAGTTTTATTTTCAAAGCTGTAAACTATAAAGCATAAGCAGTTATGGAGAAAAATGTGAGATTATCACCACGAAAAACATACAACCCGGTAATACGACATGTAATAATTGCAAACTTTGTTATCGAATTTCTTATATACTCTCCTTGATTTATTTTCAAGATATTTGTATTTCACCTTTCTATCCAGTGTTATATTGTTATAACATTATAGTAATAAATAAAAGTAAATAGATGTATCGTCATTATGTATATGTGTATTTTTATATATTTATAATCTTACCAAGATCTTTAATCCTGTACGAAAATGTTTTATCTCCTTTAATGAAATGTTCTTTTAAGGTTTGATTTTTGATCCCATATCGTATTCTATAACCCTCAATCGGACCAAAAGTTTCACTTGGCCTCTGCCATTCCAACTCTATCTCAATAGGATCTTGGCGGTGGACAATTCTGGAAAGAAATAAAATAATAGTATATTCACTAGGGAGGAAAGTTGGTTTTTTTCTAGCGAGGATGATTTTTGATCACGAGTGAGAGTCGAGGGCGATTTAGGCGCCCGAGACGGACACGAGTGCTGAAAACATCATCCGAATCTGAAAAAGCCACTTCCTCCCTTGTTAAACATTGTGCTTTTTTTAAACAAGAGCATGCAGAAGCCCTTATTTGTGCACAGAAAAGGGATGGGAAATCGTAGGTTGTACACTGAATTTTTTCAAAAATTTTGAATTTTTAAAGATTTTAGAGTTTTTTCAACAAAATTTTCAATATATTCGAATTTAAGAAAAAAAATTTCAAAATTTTAGAATTTTTTCAAAAAACATTTTTTTAATTTTTTGGATTTTTTCAACAATTTTTTTATAATTTTCGAATTTTTTCAAAAAAAATTTATCAAGAATAATTTAAAAAAAATTTTAATGCAAAATTTTTCTTTTCCGTTGCATAGAAATATTCAACTTTCCATTCATTTCTGATGCACGAAAAAGGGCCTTTTTCATGCACGCGTTGAAAAAAATTTTTAACAGGTTCTCTGAGGCTCAAGAAAAGACGATTTTTACGATATTTTGCAAAATTAATTAATATTTAAGACAAATAACGAAAACTCAATTTTTACCGCTTAGTTTTGTAAACGATAAAAAAGACAGTATTATGAATATATTCTACAATTTTTTTTTTAACTGCAAAATGCAGATAAAATTACTTTATTCTTATAAATGTTGTAGCGCCGTGAACCTATTAAAATCAGTCTGCAAATCTGAAGAGCCGGATACAAAGAAAGATTTAGCACTGAAAAACGCAGAAAAGTATTATCCTAAGTAGTAAATTTTCAAAGACTATAAGTTTTTTTCAAATCATATTAGCACATGGAGTTTCCTGGTAGAAGGTATACCAGAAATTAGTCAAAGCATGTCGGAATAAGATAATTAATATTCTACCATGTTGTAATCTAGTTTGATTCTTTTAAGTTTTTGGTAATTTAACGAAACTGATAACTCAAGCGTTCTAAAACTATTTTAGATAAAAGAATAAATATTCTGGCTGCAGAACTTCTTAGTAGTTTCAATTTATTGAAGTTAAAAAAATGTATAATCGTAGGGATCATGCTCAAAATCAACTGATTGTCATTATTAATTGATTCAAGCTTCAAATTTGAGCAATTTACATATTTAAAAGTTATTAAACGCGTGCAAACATTAATTTTTATTATACAAAGTGACTATCGTTCGTGTTGATTTGTTTCTCAAAAGAAATTAATTGATCTTCATCTCTGGTTCGTTAAGTAGATTGATTAATTTCTTTTAAAAAATTAATATTTATTAATAAAAAAAGTCAGCTAAAAAATGTTCTTTTAGAGGAAAATTGCCTTTTTAATTTTATAAAAATGTGTTTTGAAATGTTTACTACTAAACTTATATTTCCATATTGACATTTTCCAACTTTGCCAGTTCTAAGCTCTTTCTTACATCCAGCCTTTCTATTGTAAAACTTCTTCATAGTTCTATTCCAGACTAATAACTCTTGTACAAGACAATTAAGATTATACTTAATCTTTCTTCAAAGCAAGCGAAAAATATTTTGTTCAGTCAAGCACGACAACTCATTTTTCTAGAAATCGTTTAAACTATAAAAACTGAACTTACTTGACGGTGACCTGGGGCCGGTTCGGCACGCCGCCGGGAGTCTTAACTTGGACAGGCTTGGATCTAGCGCCGTCACCTTTGCGCGTCACTGCGGCCACCTGCACGTCGTAACGCGTGTCTGGCTGTAGCTCGGTTATGGTGGCGCGCATCACGTTATCCTCGTGAATGATGTTGCGGATCGGCTCGTTCAATTGCTTTTTACTCTGGAATTCGAAGTTTAAGGTAAGTCCACTGATTGTG
>JAPYZB010002356.1:0-12154 GCA_030522745.1 Eupelmus kiefferi
TTGCTAGCCGATTTTTTTTTTTAGGCGAACGAAGTCCTTGATTTATGAGAATGATATTGTGGGTGAAGTTGAGAAAGATAAATTTCTTGTAATTATTCTTCATTAAACGTTGATATAGGTGGTTTTCTTTTGTTGTAACGTTGGTTTTGATCGTCTGGGAAAGGTTTGGTTATTATAATGTAAATGGATCGTGCTCATTAATGAGCACAAACTATAATTGTAATTTTATTGCAATATTAAAATGTACTTTCTGAAAGTTGAGGAGTAAATCCATGTCAAAATTTACTCATTAGTAAGATGTACTCCTTATAAAAAGTAAATTCTAAAGTTTACTCTTCATAAGGAGTGAGAAATTTCACCCGATATAAGGAGCAAATTTTGATAAATTTACTCCTTAACTTTTAGAGAGTAATTTAATAAAAATTTTTAAAGTTAATTTCAAGATATTGTATTTTTTAGTTATTATTTTTTACTGAGCACATTTCTTATAATTTAAAATTTTTGAGTTTCAGTATGATCATATATTGGTTTTAATTTATTTTTGTAACTAATCCAAATAATATAATAATTCTATCAATATTTCGTTATATTGGCAAATAAGGAACCAAAGTGTCCGAGAAAAGGATATCAACGATACTTTGAGGATAAATTTTAAGATATTAAAGCTGCTAATCACAAGTAAACGGTTTCATTTTGATAATGATATTTCTTTTAATGATCACAATATTCTAGAAATGTGTGTTACAAAAATCCAAAGAAAAAGTCCATAAAACTAAATGAAAAAATTAAATTTAAACTTTGTCTGTTAAAAAACACTTATTCTTTATAAAAATAATAGGCAATCAAAAACAGCTTTAAAAAATTATTAAATATCTCCTAAAAAATATTTCCTCTTTCTCTACCGCATGTTAATACTTCATAGCACAAATACTTATGATGAGATACTAAAGATACATAATTTTTGAAGACATTATAACACATATTTAAGATTATATTTAGAATTTCTAAAGATTTAGAGTTTATATTTCGTAAAGAAAGGCATTAGAACAACTTATAAGTACTAAATTTCATTTAAGGTCCAGAAATATGAATATGTTTCCTAATTTGTTTTTCTAAATACTTTTTATTTACATGCAAACTTTCGATGCAAATCGAAATAGGTGATATGTTTCTCTATTATAATTTTATTTTTAAATCAATGAATTTTTGATCTTGATGAACTTTCATGTTACAAGTGTCATAATTTTTCTATATAATAAAAAGTGTTCTACAATCCATTTTTTAAATTCTATTAATTTTAATAACAAGATAATAATGTATTTTTTAAATTATCATTACATACGTATAAAAAGTTATAGAATCTACATTTACAGTTCCGATGATATATATATGTAATAAATTTGATGTTTTTTTCTACTGTTTACATAAGGAAGATAGTAAACAACAAGAGTACGCAGGAAAAAAATATTTCATAATTTTATTAGAATTAATAATTAATATCTAATAGATTAGTAAGATCTTCATAATTACTAAACTGTCCAACAAATTTCATACAAAATCTAGTAAGTAATTTTCATATAAAATACAGGAATATTCTTCACTAACTAGGAAAGTGTCAGGGATCCGGATCACGGATTCAGCTCAAACTTTAGGATATGTTTTCAGTTGTAAACATATGAGGAATGCCAGAATATTAGACTCTGTTGGTTCAAAAAACTTGAGTTATAAACATATTCATGTTTAGTTCTAGACAATATTGGATAAAGATACCACTCTTTAAAAAGATATAAATCAGGCAAGAAAAATTGCACATTAATCTTTTAGGGCATGAAATTAAACTAAGGAAAACGAGTATTTATTTGCTTTTTGCAAAATTAGAAAAGCTTAATTCCTTCAAAAGTTATAACAGTTTAAACTTATATAAAAAAAATGCACCACAAAATCCTTGGGGGTGTTTTAATTTTGCGCGCATTTTTTAAAAGCTATTTTGAACTCCTATAATTTTTGAAGGAATTAAGCTTTTCTAATTCTGCAAAAAGCAAATAAAAACTCGTTTTCCCTAGTTTAATTTTATGCCCTAAAAGATCTATGTGCAGTTTTTCTAGCCTGATTTATATCTTTTTAAATAGTGGTATCTTTATCCAATATTGTCTAAAACTAAACATGAATATATATTTATAACTCAAGTTTTTTGAACCAATAGTCTAATATTCTGGCTTTCCTCATATTTTTACATCTGAAAATATATCCAAAAGTTTGAGCTGGATCCGTGATCCGGATCCCTGACACTCTCCTAGTAAATTAATAATCTTTTTATTTCTTTTTCATTTTTTTCCCATTATTACTGTAATATTTGTAATATTCTCATTATTACTGCAATAATGTTAATATTTGTAAAAAAAGAGCAGTGCTTTTATTTTATTTTTATATTATGTAAGCAATGTTTGAAAGTGTTTATGTGAACAAAGTAGCACTTAAATTAGAAACTGCTATTTGGAACTACTTTGGTATATTTCAGATATGCATTATCAAAGCAAAAAATGTTTTCATATTTTATTTTCTTTTATATTGTAAACATCACCTATAAGTGTCAACTAAATCTAATAAAATTTTACCATTTTCAACCATCAAATGGCTAGTTTTAGAAATTTTCTTTATTGCAAACCATAAACTTGCCATTAAATGGTTATAGAAAAAAAATCACTTTCACCGGGAATGTTAAGTTTCTTTTTTTTATATGTATACAATAATCAGAATCGTTATAAACGACATATTTTCCTTTGAAATAAACTTTTATAAATCTCTTTTTAACTGTTTTAAAAAATTCAATATGTAGAAATGCATTGCCCTCTAGATGTATTAAATAAGACGCAAAAAAATCATAAACAAATAATAATTATTATAATGTTTTTGCATTCATTATATTTGCGTTGAATTCAATTTTACCTTCTGAACCCACTTAACATTTTTAAATTATTCAGTTTTTGAAAAAAATTCTCTTTAAAATTAGCTTACAATTACTTTCTTCAAAAATGTGAATTGACACACGGTACAAAATGTTAGATGATAGTAAATAAATGCCATGCACACAAGTATGTTCAATAATTATTTATTACTTTTTTCAAATATTGTTTCAATATTCGATAATGCTACTTTAAATAAGTAACATAAGCCCGGTTAGGTATTTGATGAATAAGGTTGTCCAAAATCCTGGACATAAAAACCAAAATTCAAATATTAGTGACCAATATTAGAGATTTAAAATACGATATAAAATAGTTAAATGTGTTGAGATAATATTTGATAAATATACAGTAAATACATAAAATTTATATCCAATACCTAAAAGTAACAAATATTTTATTATGTTTGACAACCTGAGTCCTTCAAGTGCCTAAGAAGAAAAGATTGAACTCTCCGAACCACGGATTTTCCTGAAACTTTTTCAGAGCATTTTTTTTTTCAGGACAAAAAAAGATGATTCGTATTTCAATTTCGTGAAAAGTTGACATAATATGATAAAATATAATTATTCTTAAGCACGAAGATATTGACAAACTAGCCAAAGAAACATTGGTTTAACAACGACAAAAATCAGTTTTTATATACGAATATTTTATTCTCATTAAATTTATAACCATAATAAAATATACCTTTTATTAAAACATTAATCGCAAAGCTTTTTGAATTATGTAAAAAGTAATAAAACAGCCAATCAAACCCTCGTATACATGACTAATCGATTAACTAAAGCTACACTAATTCTTAAGCTGTTTGACTAGTCGTATTCTCAAATCATCAAAACTTAAGAAGCGAATATTTTGTAATTACACAAAAATTGTAAATCTACCAAAAATCTGCCGTAAATAAAAAAACAATGTGTATAGTGGAATGTACGTGGACCCTCTCGAGCAACGTGTCGACTCATCAATCCCAAAGAATTCTTTCAACGCACTCATACCTCTCCCTCTCTCTCCCTCTCTCTCCCTCTCTCTCTCTCTCTCTCTCTCTCTCTCTCTCTCTCTCTCTCTCTCACAAGCCTGTACGCACACACTTACACTCACCACTCATACTTTCATATCCTTGACGTCCTACTCCTCTGGCTCAAACTAACGCTGACTCTCAAACGAAGTCGCCGCTTGCGCATACCGTCCGGCACTCGACATTTTCCCTCTTATCTACCGACCCGTCGCATAACAATGTGATCTCTCTCGAGGCGAATATATCCTCAGTGCACTATATATTTTCTACACGCGAGCGAGTAAAAGAGACAGAGGGAGAAAGAAAGAAAGAGAGAGAGGAGAGAGAGAGAGAGAAAGAAATAGTGATAGAAATAGAGATCGAGAGGGGATATAAAGAGAGACTCTCCACAAATAAACCGCTCGCTCGCTTGCCTTTCTCGTTATAGGGGGAGGAGCCCCCAGTGAGGTGGGCGTGTCCATTAAAGAAGGGCCCTGCCCCCTCGCGAGTCTTCGACCGCAGTTAGACGTCAACGCCCTGCGTGAGTGTGCCGCGCGCAGGAAAAGGACTCGCGCGGCAAAAGGCTCGCTCCTGCCCCGGCGCGTGACTCTCCCTCTTTAACGGCCTCTCCTCCCTCTCCTTATCCTCCTCCTCCTCCTCCGGCAAGAGAGAGAGGTGACTGTCCAGGACAGTTTGAGAGCCGCAGTCAGCGACTGCACCACGATTCCCGAGGATCCTGTGTGCGTTGGGTTGCGACACAGACGACCTAACCTCTCTTTCTCTCTTTCTCTCTCTCTCTCTCTCTTTTTCTCTCTCCCTCTTGCTCTTACTCACAGCTGGGTTCCGCGGCGGCACGCTGATTTCGCTTATCTAAAAAGGAGCCTTCGATTATACGGCTGTGCCTCTCTATCGTTTTCTCTCTTCTTTCTCTCTCTTTTTCTCTTCTTCGCGAATTCGATTTTTTCTTGTTGTGCTCTCGTTGGCGGGACTGCCGAGGCTAGTGCGAGCTGGACTATCAACGGCGTGCGTCCAATGAACGATTACCGAGGAATTTGACAGTGTTTATGCAGCATCGCGGCTGATGGATTTTGTGCTATGTACGTGTGATTCTAGTGGTTATTTGTGCTAGTGCCGTTTGTAGTATTTTTATTTATTTATCGCATTGTAAGCAAGGTATGCATTTTGTACCTAAATCGTTTTGACGAACAAGAATTGATTAGATATTGTATCTATGAGCATGAAGACAGTGATTTAAGGCGTTTAGTGTTTATTCGTTATGTACATGAAGTTTAGTCAACCCGTACGTTATTTAGTTTTCGAAAATTTACGTATGGTTAATTTATTAATTTAGTATTAGAAAATTTTTCGATAACTAAGATCGTACAGTGCAAAGGCTATTCAAGACGAAAGCAAAGTGTCTATCATTAAAAATTAATATTGCACGGGAAAGACCAATCCAAAGAGTACTTACATTTCGTTCTCGTTCCTGCATGATAACGATAAGTGGATTGTTCAAAAGGAAGCAAACAAATTTGAATAGAAGATATACAGAAGACTGTTTTGTTGACTGACAATTACGTCGGACCTACGGACTATGGAAAAACGTTGCTGATTATGCGTGAGTATGCGATATTTTACTAATTACATATGTGTAAGAGCGGCGAGCATGCGGTTCTCTACTACAGCTGCAAGCGTCGCTCGGCACCGGTGTGCTTTACGAGCAAACAAACTTACGTGACGCAATGTAATTAGCGGCTTCTCGACTATTATTAGATCATTGAATTATTTTACGGTTTTTTTTTTAAAGTAGTGAAACACGTATGATATAGCTTTATTTGAGAGTAGAAGTATTGTTGATGTAATTGCGCTGTATCACTTGTAAAATAGAAATATCAGCCGCAAAAGTGTGGTGCAATTATTTTTATTTGCGAGATAAGATCTTCTGTGCTATGTATTCAAAAAGGAAAGATTAGCAATGATCACTTTTATGATAAATTTTGATCTATTTTTAAATTTAAAACGTTACTAACTACTAATGGAAGTGATACAACTATTATATTATACTATTTAAATTCAAGTTACAATTTTTAGGTAAAGAATTTTAGGGTAAATATTGTTGTGACAATGATAATAACATATAAAATATTATTATTATATTATTAATTATAATAACATGAATTTTTATAAGCTCATAAGGGTAATTTTTATCATTGTTTACAGTAATTATTCTATGATGTTACAGTTCCTTATGTTTAGTTTAACTGTCATAATAATTTTTATTAGAAAATTATTTTCGTATAGGATTTTAAATCCAATTTGTAAATCACGCTAAAATATTTGTATTTATTTATAATTTATTTATAATCATAGATCTTCATTTTATAATTCCCAGTATAGTGGTTGCTAAGCAATTTCGTTCCCAACAAAATAGTGACAGATATTTTAAAGGTATATTTATTTGATATAACAATTGATAACTCTGTAATGAGTGAAATAATTAAATTTGTCTTTAGTCTTTTTGTTTTCAATTTTTACCCGAACTATTATATGTATATAGTTTATGTAATTTTAATGTTATATACAGTAATATAAACAATAGACTTTAAATTTGAGCTGTTCTTTTGTTCGGAAGAATAAATTTATTAAGCACATGAATTAATTTAGCAAGTATTATAACGGACACTTGTTAGGTTTTATGATTTGGTGTAAATAAAAGTAAGACCTGAATGTGATCTTGAAAAGACATACCTCGATTATTAGACTATTTAAAATTTTTTAAGATAAATATATCTGTAAAATAAAAAGATTATTTTATTTAAATTTTACATAATTTGTATTATTACTTTTTTTTAAGATCTTGATGTTTTAAAAAGTTTCATCGGACATTATTAAATTTATTTACGATATGTAAAATATCATTTATAGGAAATTTGAAAAGTATTTAAGACGTATGAAAAATTTTATTGTAAATGTTGAATTTTTTTTAAGATTATTCTAAGATGGTTTAAAAACATATATATTTTTTAAAATAGTTTAATAAATTTTTTAATAAATTTGCTCTTAATATATATATATATTATAATAATGCGTTTATACAACTGCACTCTTACGTAAACTAACGCGGATACAAATATGTGATGATTACATTATTATCATAAATACAAGTATATAATAAATGTATTATATTTTTGATCATGATAATAATAAAATACATGACAAATAACGATCGTTTCATCTTTATTCAGGATTTATAACTGATTTTCTAAAAATTATCTAGCGAAGCGACTTTTTATCCTTATCAAAGTCAAAGAAAAGCTATATGTCAGCAGATATGTAGATTCAAACTCCTGCAATAAAAAAAGAATCGAATAATTTTACACTTTATGAAAATAATATTGTTAAAATTATATACAAAAATATGGCTAAAGGTACAATGAGAAGGAAGGTGACGTGCGGAAAAAAATATGTTTATATCTGTACTTCTGTTTTATAAACTGCAATATACATTTAAAAGTAGACAAAAAATATTTTTTTTTTTTATAGAAGCACAAACTTAGAATTTAAAAGATTATTGTTGTGGTTAATTAATTCGATAATTTCAAGTATATAATTTGACAAATTAAAAAGATTAAAATTAATTTGTAAAATAAAAATGTGATTTAATAGTTTTTCAAGATTTAATTCCTAATAACGATATTAAAACTACATTCCATTCATCTACGTTCAAACAATAAAATTTAACAATTGTATTTACGGATGGCTTATTTTGAGAAACTAAAATCGAAGTTGTCAATATTTAGAAACTATAGTTGTGTTCATATGATAAAAAATGTTTTTTTGTGCAGTTTTAAATGAATTTTACAGCTGATATTGGAGAAACAGATGAGCTCGGACTGTACGTTATGGATCAAAGGAAACCCAAAACTTCATCATGTATCCAATCTATACATAGATCTACTTTACTTTCTGTGCATCATCTTATATTATGATCTTCAATAAAGAGTGAATCAAGCGTATGATTGTTGATAAACGTACTTCAAATTAAAAATATTTTAATTTTTACTTTTAACAGAAACACGAAAAAGTATAACTAATAAAGCCTGTATTGTAATTGTAAAACCTGTTTTGTTTTTATAGATCTTTAATAGAGTAAAGCTATACAATACTGTTTCATATACTGAAATTTTTTTACGTAAACTCAATTAAATTTTTTTTCATAAACTAACATTTGAAATACAAAAATGAAAAATACCAATTTCATTTATTATTAAGGCAACTTTCAACTACTTACTTTCAACGAAGCTTCAAATAAGGATAAAAAATTAATATCATAGGTATCTTTTTGGAAAATTAGGAATCCTATATAAAAGGTCTAATAGCTGTCTCATACTTTTGTATAAACTAAGTATTTGTTTTTGCTAATTGTTTATAATATGCTTTACTATTATCAAGATTAATCATTACAATATACACGTGAACCTATATCAGTTTACATACGAATTTTGTGTACTTTTTAAATTTGATTTAAATTGTTTACAAATATATAATGTCCCTTACAATAATATGTGATAAGTCTTTAGGCCTTTTAAAGAGAACGTAAAAAAGAAAAAAAAAATAATAATAAATTTTGTAAATCTCTAAAACTTTTTGCATTTTTTCAGTTATTTTCTTTTACAAAATCTTACAGTCCCATATATGAGACACGCCTTTTCAAGACCACTTTCAGATTATATATTTTTACATGGCTCAAAATGTAAAAAAATTCAGCTTTTCTCGAATTACGCTTTTAAAGTTAAAAAAGAATAATTGATGAATAATTTATTGAATTCCGTAATTAGAAAGATTCAGGACGCTCCGTGTAAGCCATTAAAATTTATTTGATCTCATAAACATCATTAGAAAACCGGCCACTCCGAGTTGCTCGACAGGAAAGTGGAAGTCAATGTAAAAGAGCACGGCTTTAATAATTACCATTACCATTAATTTCGTCAAAGAAATTACTCTTTTATCAGGTTCAAAATTTTCTTTTAACGCTTGAAAAAAAAAACTTCACCAAAAACGAATTGAATATTTTTCTCCATAATTTCCATTTAAACAGTAACATCCTGCCCTCGAAATAATGTTGCACATTAACATTTATATTGTAGGGTTATTAAATATTGGCTACACTTTGTATTAAGTGCTTATCCATGTTTGTTTTTCAGAACGCGTATAATTAACTTGAAAGTGTATTTTGGAACGGTACTGGTATTTTCAATTTCCACTCTACTTAAGTATTCGAAAGCTCCGCTAGCAGCGCAAAATACAAGCATTTATCAAATTAAACATTTGCCATCTTCATCCATCCAAAGTAGACCAATCACGAAAATATCCTTTCTCACCGCCTCTTCAAACAGCCCAGCCTATAAAGCAGTTCCATAAAACTCTCATAAATGAAAGCACACACACGTCTCGTAAGCAAATCAAGACCACATTTTTCCGTCCCGCGGCATACGCCAGCCCCACGCCGCGCGCTCAGTGCGCAATCCGCATGCGTTATATTTTCGTGAATAATAAATCCTCGCTCTCGATTATTTATTCATTCAATATAACTTTCCAGGATTTGCAAAGTCGGCTCAGCGCTCGGACCCTATTCAAATGCGGCTGCTCCAATTTTCACCTACGGGAACTCTCCGCGCGTGCGTGCAAGGGCTTTGCGCAATTATTATTCCCGCGTTCTCGGGGCTTGCGCTGGCGAGAAAAATTATTGACTCCGCAGCTCGCGCGCTCCAGCTTCTAAATCACTTAGCGATTCGCAAAAAATTGCTCAATTGATTGATTTATTGCCGGCCGTAATCGTCTAATAAATATAACGAGCTTTCACGATGACAAGCGCGCGCGAGCGCGCTCAGAATGGAGAGCATCATATATCGGGCGAGCTCGGCGCATATAGGAGGTATCGAGGTAAAATCGCCGCGTGTTGCCGGCGATAAATCTCGGCAAGGAGGAGAGCCTGCCTGTATGCGCGCCTGTGCGTAATAAAGTGTTTTAGCCCGAGCGCTCGCCGCGGGCGTTGTTGCATGAGTGTATGCGTGTATACGAGGCGACACAATATTCGCGCATGCAGAAAGGGACGTTTTTTTTGTAAGCTGCGAGGCGCGAAGCTTCGTTGGGAAAACGCCTCGCGGTCGTGTGTGGTTGGGTGTTTGAGAGGTGGCGGAGAGGCTGGGGAGACGGATGAGATCATAGGTAGCTTTTTCTAATTATTGATGTATGCGTGGTACGTGCTTCGGAAAAATTACGGGACAGATAGACGAGAGGGATTAGCGGTTGCTTTTTTTCCAAGGATATTTCACGGTTTATTAAATTGGACGTGTTACGTTTTCATTAGAACATTCTACGAGTGTCATAAAGCACACTTTGTACGGGGGAAAAAAGATCTGCATTGCGCGGGTTTGGAAAAAAGTGTTATTTATTGCTGTGATTCTTTTGAAATCGTTGATAAATTATTATGATATATTGTCCGATTAATCAGTGTCTAGTTTATAACAAAATAAACTGAATACGCTGAGGATTTGTAATAGACGTGAAATTATTTATAAAATACAGAAATAATTTTTGTAAGTTCTATTTTAATTTCATAAGTATTTTAATTATATTTATTTTTAACGTATCTATAATAGGTATATCGGTACAAAAATAATTATAGATAAAAACTTAGAAAGACATTCTTATTTATAGCATTGGCATTAAAGGAAGCTAAAGCCGCAAGTTGAAGCAAACAGAATTTTTAATAAATTGAGTAAAATTTGAATTTTTTTACATAAACTTAATTTTGTTTGAAATTTTATTTAAATCATAGAAAAGTATTATAATTAGAATTTTGTTTTTCAAGTAAATTAGTAAAATTGTAATAAAAATTAAATTAAAGTTACAAAAATTATAAAAAATGCAAGTTGTAATAAAAAAGAAGAGGTAGAAATTTAATCATTCAAGACTATAAAATAACTAATTTTTGGCCATATTCTACCTTATTTTTGTATAAAGAATATTTATTTCGTACTCTTAAATAGTGTGTTCCAGAAAGAAACGATTCTATTAATAAACCTTTTTTCATTACGAGTGAGTTAACGCAAGATGTAATAACGATATTGAACAAAAGTAAGTGAAACGAAAAAAAGGAAAAAAACTCGAGAAGTATAACGCAGACACGAAACGCCGAATTATGCGCGATAAATCCTTGATAAGTCGCCGTCGGTGGGAAATCCCTCCACTAGGAGTGCATTAAGCCAGGCGAAGCCTGGTTTGTTTGGGGTGGAGGCTTTTCGAGCAACTATATATAAATACATATATATACCCAGGAGTCACTCGTGCCGCGCGATAAGAATCGAGGCGAGGGCACACGCGCTTTTTTAGCCGCGCATGCGATCCATTTAATGCACATCCGAGTAACGGCCTGGCCGCACGCGAGATGACGAAAGGCCGATGATTGCCTAGAAAAGGATGCGAATTTCAATTTCTACGCAAGCGCGCGATACCGCGACGCGATGAAATAATTAAGACGTTGTGCGAGCCGTGTGTAAGTGTATACGCTATCGAGGCTTTTTATGCGATGCTGATGATTCATTGTTTTGAGAAATGGGATTGTCGGAATTTTATCGTGTAATTGATATAAAATTATTCGCTAGGTAGTCGGGGCAATGGGTGTTGAATCGAAAGCGGTTGTTCGGAAATACGTTTCTTGAGTAAAAATAAAATATTGGTTACACGGTCGAAATTGAATGGCGCGGCTATTTTTTGTTTGTTTTCAGTAAGAATGGAGGAACTTGGTAATGAAAATATATATGATACAGTCGGTGAACTCAAAAAGAATCATCAAGCATGCGAGTTAATATAAATTTTGTATTTTTAAAACACTGCTGTTGACTTAGTAATTATAAATTTTAATTCTAGTGCTGTTTTCACTGTATTTATAAACCATGATATTATACTGTATTCCACTCTAGTAAATACTCTACTGAATAATCAAAGAATTGTGAAAAATTATAATTTTCCGACATCATTTTTTTTACTAACTTAAGAGATTTTATGAGACAGAAGAAAATTTTTAAATCTTTACTCATTAAAACTAAATGGAAAAAATTTGATGTAGGTAACAGCTTTAAGTATGATGTAAGTTTTGTTGATTCGGCTTTTTATAAATTATTCTTCTTTT
>JAPYZB010002357.1:0-10000 GCA_030522745.1 Eupelmus kiefferi
CATTCAAAACAATTTATTGAACAAAATTTTGCAAAAAAATTTAAGCCCCCCACAGGGCCCTTGCTTGATACGATACCCATCGCTGATGCTACCTTAACACAGGAAAAATTTATGCAAAAAGTCAAGTTTAGCGTATCCAGTTTTAAAAAATATTTTATAGCATATTTACTTATAATTAGAAAGTACTATAGATATGAGTGACTAATTTTAATAGCTTTCGTATATAAGGTTCTAATTTTTAACGATGAATAATATGTGCAACTGTTTTTAAAAGAAAAATAATTACCTTTAAAAAAAATATATAACATGTAATATAAGAAAAATTATAATGTGTAACAAATTTTAAACATTTTTTATAAAAGGTAATTAAAATTTTAAGTTAAAATGTTGCAGTTTTGATTTATAAAAAATTAATGTTGAAAATATAATTATTATACCTGTTATAAATGTAAAATAGAAAAAATAATTTTTACCATTGGAAGAACTGATACTATTATAACAGTGAATGCTACACATCGTCGAAATATTTTATCAAATCCAGTTTTATAAGGCCATAACCCTACGGTTAATTGAAAATTTTTAATAATTCTGAAATAATCACTATTAAAAACATTTTCTATTTTTTCTAAATCTTCATCAGTGTTATCCATTTTATGTGTTACGCAGTCTTGTATTTCAGCCATACTGTACAGTTTCTATAGGATTTATTTTAGAAGCAGAGAAAGGGTAATATAATAGTTCTATCACTGATTCTTTCACGGAAACAGTTTACGTGAAAATATTACCTACACGTGTCCGAGAGTTATAACAGCGATTATACTTTATCAATATTGTGCATTTTAAAAAAGTGAAATTTCCAACTACTGAAAATTTCTTTGAATTTGCTGCAATTATAAACTTTTTACTGTTCTATGAAAGCTATCTTCGAAAGCTGTGAATAGAATTTTATTTCATTTATTTTCATTTTTATTTGCAAAAATAATTTCTCAATTATTTTACTGTTGTCTTCTTTAAAATATGTTATTTTTAAATAAATTAAATCATAATAATTATTTGAGCCTTTTATAAAATCAGTATAGACCTTATGATGCACTAACTACAGAATATGCAGAAGTTATACATAGCCTTTCACTACAATTCAGCCTAGCAATATAAACGTACACGACGTAAAATTCACCGTTCTTTAATATTTATAATTCATTTAGAAGGCATACATAGCATCATTAAAAATAATAAAATGCGTATCCTAAAAAAGAAAATTAAAACATTGTTTATAAATTTGATATTATAAGTTGCATTATTCTCAAACAAGATTAACAAGAATCTACTCTAACGACAATATACTTCTTTATCAGTACAAGGATCACGATTAGTAGGTTTTTGCAAAATTTACATTTGATGTGCAATTATTTGAAATGCTTCAATATTTATGAACAGAGTTTGTGATGTATGTTCAGTATTCAAGATCTTTTATATAAAAAATATATTTTTTTCTTCAAATATTTACACAGGGTTAATACATTCTGTCGGGATAAAACTATACCTTTGATATCATTTAATCAACTATTAACAAAAATCATTATTAAATTAATAAAAATATTAATAAATTATTTTCTGTGTTTGATTTTTGAAGAACCTTTGTTTTGTTTAATGAATTGAAAGTACCCCATCCTTTTTCAGCGCTGATTCGAGAATGTTGTCTTTTCACATTTACTAGACAACAAAAATACTATTAGTACTACGAGAGGAAATAAATATTGTTTATTTTCTCTTCTTAAAAGCATAATATACTAGCTGTGTAGTACTATTACTTGCTATTTTAGTGAAAAAGATTTAGAAAATTTCATACTCATTATTTGTAATACTTTTGTCTTTAAAGATTTTGTATAGATAATAATCATTTAAAAACTTTTTTCACGCTTTATAATATTAACAATTTTTGAGTTTGTAAAAAACCTTTTGGAATACAAAGTAAAGAACTAAATCCTATACAATTTATGTGTAATAAGAAATGTTGCATGTAATCATCTTTAATAATAATGTAAATATTATTATTTTTTAATTAGTAGTATTTTCAACACTAAATTATGGGCGATAAGACAAATTGTTTATACAGGTGACTATTATATGATGAGACGACTATATAATTAATAATTTTGTTAATACTTAATAAATACATATATAATATTTTATAACATTTCCAATTCTTATTAGTAAATAGTACATTTCGATACTAGTGCGAGAAAGTGATTTCAGGCTCGTGTGGACGTCTGCGTCCGAGCGAAGTGAAGATGAAAAGGCCACACGAGGTTGAAATCACATCCTCGCTCACGTATCGAACCGTATTTTTTTATACGACGGGCAGAAAGCGAGACTTAGCATACGCTTTGTTCTTCGAGCGTGCGCAAAATCGAGCTTTGCGCACGGAGTATAGAAACAAAAACCTTTTTGCTTAAAATAATTACACATTCAGGATTTAATCAGTGTCTTTTTATTTGAATTACTTTTATAACTCTTATAATATGTTATTTTTACTAACAATATTTTTAAATAAATATGTGATGAATTGCAAAAATATTCGGAGTACCAATCAGGCGTTAGATGATACTGACTTGCTTTCTACTTAGTTTCGAAATGATATTGCTACTGTGATGTATGACATAGTAGTCTTAATTATCTAAAATAAAATAAAATTTATAAAAATTCTAGGTTATTTCGCATGAACTAATATACTTACAGATCCGAAATTTTCAAAATTCATGACATATAATCCTCCAGCTGTTACTGTACATGGTTTCAAACATCTTAACATCATGATGCGCATCAATACTTTTGTTCTGTGTGAAACATTATACCATTCATTTGTATATCTACGTAATAATAAGGTTAGTAAAGTAATTATATAAATGTTAAGATTTTTACAAAAATATATTTACATAGATCTGAAGAGATCGTAACTGTGTTCTAGTATCATTTGTCCAGGCCAACTAAGATACAGTAAATGGACCAAAAATCCAGGTACCATCATGGCAAGTCTCAGTATATCATACATAGAAGTTAGGCATAAGGCCTGAAAGATATTTGGTACAATATTTTTACATAAAGTTTTTATAAAAAAGCTTTTTTCTCTCCCCCCCCCCCCAAAATTTATAAAAATATCAAACCAACAGACCGTTATTTTTTTTATTTAATAAAATTTATAAAAATTTTAAGCTTTGGATCAAATAATATACTTTTTCTTTATGACGATAAAGATAATAACTTAATATAATTTATGATATAATAAGTTGATTAATTTATTTTAAAATTAATTAATTTTTGTTACCTGCACTACAGTATAAATAAAATAAATAAAATCGATTAGTAGAAGTTTATTATTATCAGAAGTTTCTTTGTTCCTCCGTATATAACAGATATATTTAAAATTTTTATTGCAATTTGTTTATTTAAGCATTTCAATAAAAGCATACATCGCAAGAATTGAAGTTTTCCAAAACGAGCCATTTGTTTAAATAAACGAATTTCTCTAGAAAATCTAAAATTTTTAGTTATTGTAATCAAAGTTTATCATTTGATTTATTCAAAAAAGGTAGCACTGCTAGACGGCGCTTCTTGCAGCTCAAAATACCCTCTTCCATTTTACGAAGTAACTTGAAAAAATTAATCAAGTTTTTGCTTATACTTACTACAACGGCAGTAATGCTAATTCCAATTATGGTAGCCCCTACTATTATGAGGAATAAGAAAGAATATGTTCTTTCTAATACGTCTACGAATCTAAACAAATTAAAAACGTTATTTTCGACTAATATGCAGTTGCCACTTTTACTGGCATAAGTGGTATATTCTCTCCAAAAATTTGATTTATGTTTTTTGATGTCAAAAAATGATTCCAAAGGAATACAATAGGATAAATTATTACTAATCAAATTATATTTTTGTTCTTTTTATCTACGAAACAATTTATGCACATTAAAAAATTAATACGCAGTAACTAAACATTCGCCAGTTTATTGAAATTGAAATATATAGTAAAAATATTTATTCGTACTTATTAAGTATTTGTAGATTTATAGTTAATACTTATTACTTATCCTACATAAACATACAAATATTCAATCATAAGGGATTACTCAACTGTAAAACACTTTTATGCAAGTGGACAGCTTCAACAACTTTATCATAATCAAAATTAGATCGTGAATCAACATTGACGGTGGCTACCTTTAATTTGTGCCTAAAAATTTTTTAAATTTAAATTAAAAAATTGTAAGTAATGAATTAATTTTTGAGTCTATGTGTAGTATTAATTTTTATGTCTAATTGTTTTTATTTTTAAGCCGAGCAGTGAAAGTAGTATTAGGTACACTAACTTTTATAGTCATTTTTAATGTAAATCACATTTTAACACAATAATCTTATTTAGAATAAGATTTGGCCAGTATATTTCAATGCAAAGTTATTAAAGTAATATATATTTTGGAAAAACAATTTTATGAATAACATGCGCTTGCTTGAAATTTAGATGCTACATGAAAATTAAATTAACATAATACTAGATATTTTATTTAAATTTAAGATTTTAAGTAGTATTTTAATGCAAACTTTGTTTGTATTAAAATGATTAAAGTGATTATTAGTAGTATATTATGCACTTAGGAAACAAAAGTAGAATGTCCCAAATTGTGTAACAAGCATGCGATCTGAGGTATTCTTAATGTTCTCCCACAGTACGGTTACTATTTTTTTGTCTAGAGAGGCCGAAATTACACCCTTTGCAATTGGTTACCGTAAGAAAAAGTTAGACTTTCAGTCCACAAGGCCAAAAAAACTTATAGCCATGAATTATTATGTGATTTGAAGAATAAAGAAACACAAACTTAAGAATTCATCATTTTTCATTATTATGACGTTTAAAAGACTCATGAATGTATGTGATTTATGGCATTCTTTGTTATCAAATCTTGTCATGACAAATAATAAAATAACTAGAATTCTGCAATATTTATGTAGGTATAATGTGTTTTATTTTCATGAACACATAATATAAAACTGATGTAATTTAAATAAAAAAAAAACTGATGTAAATTTCTAATAAAAATACTATATTTACAATATATTATCGAAATATTATTTCTATTATCGAAATATAGTAAAGCGGGAGAAGACGCCATACTTCAGAGAAAAATTCAAATAAATTAAGTAAACTAAATTTATGCAACTAATTATATTATAGTAAAGAACAGAATAAGGTATTAAACATATATATAAATTTTTGTATCGCTTTAATTAGTTGACATTTAATAACAATAAACAAATTACATCTAAAAGTGATGGAGTAAGATACCACATAGAATTAAAAAAAATTAATTATAGCAAAAAAATTAAAAATAAACAAAAATCAAGCATTTTTTTGAGTAACCATAAATATTATGTTTCAGAACACTAAAATACCAGTTATGCAAAAGATATACGGATATACTAAATACATTGTGGCATCTTGTTCCAACACTATAATAAACAAAAAAACATATAGATAAATAATTATTATTTTTATATTTCAAAAATAATACTTACACAAATTGTTTTTTGTTACTTACTATTTATGCACAAAATTTTTCATAAATTCAAACAAAGACTCAAAAACAAAAGTTAAACATATTGAAAACTTTACATCAACAGCAACTAATTTCATTTTTCTTTTAATTTGACATAAAAATAAAGTCGTAATAAAACAATATTTTTACCACATAATAAGCTAATCATAATGAGTTTTAAAATCGAACTCTCATTACCGTTTCTATGTAAGCATATGTATAGCAAAGTGACGTTTTTCCCCACTTTATCTTATATTCTTTTTTAAGTTTATATATATATATATATATATATATATATATATATATATATATATTTTCTTACAATTCAATTATGGATTTAAACATTTTTGATAGAATGTACAGTACTTATATAAAATAATAATTTTATAAAACTTACATGACCACTGAAAAAATTCCAAGGTTCTGATGTGTAATAACAGTATAAGTTGTATCAACACTTGTAAATGTAGTATTTACAACAAGAGTTACTATCATAAAGTACACGTAAAGTTTATAATAATGTTTAAATGGATCTATTATAAATTCGCCTTTAACAAATAATATTTTCTCTCGAGATTCGTTTAATGGAAGAATAAAGTCAAGTACAACGGTTGTCATAGGTAACTGAGTAAACCCCACACCAGCGAGTGCCATATATACTAAAATTTAAATAAATATTACTTGATTATTAAAAAAAACTTGACCATTTCTTCAAAATTACAAGTTAGCAATCATAACTATATTTCATCAGTAAGTAATTTTTTTTAGCACTTGCATGAAAAAATCGTTTTTTCTTACATCAAAAACTAATAAAAACTTGACTTCCTACGCAATGGAAGGACTCTTTTCATGTCGCAACTTGAAAATTTTGTAAATTTAAATATAAAAAAACTTATAAGCTTCAAAAATTTTGAAAATTAAAAAAAATTTTAACTATTTAAATAATTTAAAATTTTTGAAAATTAAATAATGTATACTATAAAATCTTTAATTTTCCATTCTTTTCGAGAACAAAAAAGGGCCTATACTTGCTCTTCTTTAAAAAGTCACGATGTGTAATAAGGAAGAAAGTGGCTTTTTGAAACTTGAATTATGTTTTGAGGACTCGAACATCATTCTTGTTAGAAAAATCCAATTTTCCTTCATAGTTACACAATATACCATTTGCAGCATAACCTGGATTTTCGCGTTTTTTTGCCCTCAAAAACAGGCGCAAAGTGCTCAATTTAGGCCCTTGGGAAATTAAGTGTGTGTCATATAGTCATAAAAAGGAAAATATAAGTAAAAATCTATTAAAACATTTGTTGCTGTATCTAAAAACTATCAGTTTGTCATTGCAGATAACAAAAAATATAAAAATCAATAAATAAGTTACAAAAATATGGTGTTCACCAAGGGCTTGTGGATTTTTTGACCTTGAATGATTGCAGTACGGGAGAACAAAGCTAGTTGGCACACAATTAATACTTTTATTTTTATGCACTTTATTATTTATGCGCTTTATCTTGTAGCGCGGCAAAATTCTTTGAGATTTAAGGCTCTTCTGTAAAAGCAATTTCTAGACACAAATATGTAATAAAATTAAATTTTTATTATTTACAAACCAATAAACTCGTTCAATAATCTCACTTTTCGTACTCACCTCACCCAATTAGATCTCGCACCAAAAAGGAGTTCCGCTTCGGATATATGGCCACCCGGAAAATGCGGCCGTTCCACTCTCGACCTTGTCCCGGACCTCAGCAGCGTATCCTCTACGTCACTTTGTCCTGGCTTCTCTCAGTTTCGCTCCCCCTCGGCTATACGATGATACGGCTCGACTCGGAATCTTGCATCTCAGAACCTCGCGCGACCCACTCGAACTCTCTCACAAAGAACTTTCGAATCTCTGATCTCTCTCCGAAATATCTACTCTCTCTGGCGCCCAAAACTCCAATCTCTCTCGTTAGCGCTCCATACCTTTACCCTCAAGACTTCACTCGGTCGCGACCCAAACTCCTCTCCTTACGTACTCACTTGCCTCCGCCTTAAAGTCCTCTGCCCATTTCTCGGTGGTGGGTCTTCTCTACCCCCGCAAAACCCCTTTCTCCTACTCTACTTTGATTTCTAGTATTAAATTGCAATACTTCTACAACATTGCCAGTTTCTATTATGACTGAACTTCGAATTCCGCGGTCAACTAGCCCAGTTCTCCCCTGGTTGAACTTGCCTTTCTTTTTTGACTTTAAATTTCATACTCAGTTCAGTCCAGTTTACGCTTTTGATATATAATTTACTATTTTGTACTTAATCAATCCTCAAAATTAAATTTTCTTCACTTTGTGAACACCAGATTATTGGCATATAAAATTTCAAAATTCATACCATAATAAACTAGAGCCTTCAATTTTCCTAATTCTGCATATTTTATCATTATTGTTTGCTCCTCTGGATCTGTTATTGTCAACCAATTAATTGCTATTTGTTCATACACACTTTTTAACTGTCAATAGTAGTAATCAATTAAAAAGTTATTAATTTTTATTTTTTATCGTTTTTTTTTTAAGAAAGATTTTAGATACCTCGACTTCGAATAAAGTTGTAATAAAAAATTTTAAGATTACAATACTTAAGTAAAATACCCCGATCAGATTTTCACAACAAATACCTATATCTGTACCGCACCAAACTCGTGCACCATTAACCTAAATAAATTCTTTGTCATTATTTACATTAGTGAGTTATTTATTACATAAATACTATCTTCTAATTACATTACATTAATATCGTAATCTATTTCCAGACTGAGAAGGATAATATAAATCTTTTGGAAACAGATTAACTGAAATTTTGGTACATTATTTTGAATGAAAATACGTGTTCATGCATACTAATACTTCGAAAAACCTTTGTTATGGATACTTTTAGTATTATCTTTAAAAAAGCAGCTTCTACTTTTAAAAAATCCAATTTATACAAAATATTTAAATTCCATCCACAATTTGATACATTTTTTTGGATATGAAAACTAATAATGTAAAACAAAATACCTAAAAACTATTGCATTTGGTTTATTAGCTCAAAAACTTAAATTAATAATAATTTTCGCAATGTACATGCAAATCTATGGGATCGCCTGCTCGGGAAAGAAGTTTGACGTTTTGGGTACTTTTATTTCGCTCATTTCTAGATATTCTTCTCGGTGGGAGTTCAGCCGCTACTGGATATCAGTTTTTCACACACACACATACACACACTCACACACACACGCACGCACGCACGCACGCACCCACACACACATACACAAGCAACGAATGGCGAACTACCTCGCCGCTTCCGTCACCTTGCTCATCTGTATCCCGCTATCTCTCTCGCTACATATCTCTATCTCTTTCTGGAGTAACAGGTGTCTAATATGGCGTATCACTGATTTTATCAGCGTAGTCAGCAGTATATTAGACTGACTAATGCGGTAAATCAGTTCGCCAATCAGCCCTTCCCGTCAGCGCTATATGTGATGTAATTGGCTCAAAGAGCCCGTTCTCCTCTGTCCGCGCCATCTACAACAGGCGCGCAATTCGTATTCTGTCAGCGTTACAGTTAAAATGGCTTTCGCAATTCCCTAGTGCCTTGCGCTATGAACGCGCTAACATATAGTGGCACTAGGGATACGCGAGCGCTACACTGCACACCGAGCCTAATGGTATCGGCTGTCTCTCTCCTCCTTCTTCTTCTAGTCAGCACTCAACATGGCTGCCACACGCGCGACACGTGCTCGCGCTCGCCGGGACGCTCTTCGCTCTCTCGCTGCCGCGCGCAGCTCGTATGTGCGTGTGTATTCGCTCGTGCTCGGCGTCGGACTCGTGCTCGAACGCACACGAGGTGCCGCGCCATCGTCTCGCGGTTTGGTGCATCTCTTGCCGATTTTGTGTGTGTGAGGTGCCGTCGTGGTAAGCAGCAGGTGTGTGGCGGCGTAGACAGCCTCCTCCGTCGGTCCAGCTCGAGTCTTCGTCGCCGGGAAGACGTCCCTAAGGGTTTCGCTCGGGGCCTATCTCTCCATCTCTTTCGTTTTCCCGTGACAGGTATGGCTGGGATGGCGGTGTCGATTAAATATTAAATATTATTCGGACTCGGGCTTCGGGAGCGTCGGCCGAGATATGTGCCCAGAGTTGCATTTATAAACGATCAATGTGAGGTCCCCACCTCACAACACATACGCACACTCACGCACACATGTTATTCACACCTTATTCAATCTTCGTTTACTCTTTATTCATAAAAATCTTAAATAATAAAACTGCCTCTTACCAATGCCTCTTATCACTTGCTGTGCTCGTCGTCACGTGGGAGATTTCTAAGTGAGCTTCCTGTCGACCGCTGAACGTTTTTAAAAATGTTCTTTCTCAGTTTAACTTCTAATAGAT
>JAPYZB010002357.1:15000-16627 GCA_030522745.1 Eupelmus kiefferi
CCAGATCGCATGATAATTGTCACCCGAGCCGAAGGCGAGGGTGACAAACATGACTTTTTTGAGGTAAAATACCAGTTGTGCAGAATATATATATATAGATATATTAAATACATTGTGGCATCTTAACCTAACACAAAAAAAAGGTATAGATGAAAAAATTGTTATTTTTACATTTCAAAAATGATACTGTCTCAAATTGTTTATTGATACTTATAATTTATGCACAAAATTTTTCATTAATTCAAAAAAAAGAAGACTCAAAAACAAAGGTTAAACATATTGAAAATTTTACATCGACTACAACGACGATAAAATCTTGAAAGCTAATAAAAACCTTTGCAAAGAAACCTAGGTGAACAACATTCGCATTTATGACGCATTTATGACATATGGTGGCCCAGGAAAAAAAATCATTAGTCAATTCTGCAACGCGTCTTCGTGAACCTTTTAAAATACTTTGGTAAAATATAAACTCTGTTTAGAAATCGTCTACATAGATATGCATAGATATGCATTTCCGTAAAAAAAATTAATAAACACATATAAAGGTAGCTTATTTTACAAAAGAATAAAAAAATGGATTTGAGGATAAAAAAAGACAGGAGTCATCTTAATAATAAAAATTGTTCAAAACAATAATCAAATTTTTTTATTCAAAATATCATTTTATAATTATTTGTATTAATAACCCAGTTTATTTCACTAAACAATTAATGTAATTAACTTTTATATGCAAATTTATAAAAATATACTGATTTATTTCTGACATTAAAATAATGTTCTCCACAATATTTAATATATTTAAACACATAGAAATATCTACACTGCACAAGACTCAAAAAGTAATTCAAAAATAGTAGTAAAAATAATTTTATGTTTATTTTCGAAATGATATCGCTACAGTGACATATGAAACAGTAGTTTTGATTATCTGAAAAAAAAATGTTTTTTTAAATGTTGTAATATTGAGAGAGATATTTAGATATTTAAAACTTTTGTTAAAACATCTTTTTATATTCAATTTTTAATTCAATTTTAGTCACTTTTCCTCTCTTAAAAAATAGATACAAATTTATAGATTTTACTTATTTATAAATTGTAGTATAAATATCTATAATTATTATACTTACACTTCCAAAGTTTTCAAAATTCATAATGTATAATCCACCAGCAGTGAATTCAGAAGGTCTTATACATCTTAACATTAAAATCGTAAGTAATTTTTTCGCTTTTTGTGAAATGTTGTACCACTGGCATGTGTAACTGTTGAAAATGAAAACCATGTGTTATAATATTTATGAAACATTATGCAATTTTATGAATATATGATTTTGAAAATTTTGCTTTGTTTTATGCTTTAATCTAAAAATTCTCAATTACTCCTACTATTTTTCTATTCTAGGAATATCTATTTCTATTTTGATAATCAACCCATCAAAATTTATTACTTTTTTATCGTCTATTTTTCTACATTTACATCTGCATTACGTATTACATATAACATATTAAATTCATAAATAATTATTTTTCTCGCTTTGTGCACGTCGTATCAAAAAATACGGTTCGATACATGAGCGAGGAAGTGATTTCAACCTCGTGTGGCTTTTTCACCCTCGCTTCGCTCGGG
>JAPYZB010002358.1:0-12154 GCA_030522745.1 Eupelmus kiefferi
GATTGAAAGGCCGCGAAACATATGAATTCATCGTATTGAGTGAATCATAATTATAAAACTGTCATTAAAAAGTATGATTTTTAAAAATAATGGTATTTTATGTAAACAATAATATGATAAAACGGTAATAAAAACTATGCTCTATAAAACAGATTTTAATTAAATGTTTCATAAATCGATTCATAGTTTATAAAATACTTTTATAAAAGAACTACTAAAATGCTATATTGTTTTTTACCAATGAACAAAAAAGCAAAAAAATATAGTATTTATCGTAAAGGAAAAAAATAATTCACATGAACAACAAGTATAAAGCAGTTAAAAACCTAGTTCGATGATCAGCACTCTAAGAGCGCGAAGCCGAAGCCGAGGCTAGAAACAAAATTTTCAAACATAGATCCGTATTTTATTAATAAAGTTATATGTTATACTTAAGAAGAAAAGAAGCTGCTCACTGCAGCTCCAATAACGCCGCTACACCAACCCACTTTATTGATTTTCTTTCCCCGCTCTTACACGCTCACGAGCAAGTGCCAGACTTTTTATTTGAATTTCTTAATGTCCCTTTCGCTACACCCAACACCGAGCGTCCAAAAGCCAAAGCTCTAATGACAAAATTTTCAAATCGAGGACAGCCATAAAATTAGAATAAAGCGAATACCAACCCACCGGCAACTAGGAATTTCCGGAGAGGAGCAAAAAAAGTAATTCTCCGCATAGGCAAGTCCTTGAAAGCTTTAAGCCGATGGCTCGGGACAGGGCTCGGTTTGGCTCTCTCTCCGCGCGCCGAGTAATTCGCGTGAAAGGTAAGCCGTGGCGCGCGCGCGCGCGCCGAGAGAGGGAAGTTTAGTTAGGAGAGAGAAAAGCAGGCGGGAAGCTGAGCGCGAGAGAACGGCTGAGAGTGTATTGATTCTCAAACACGGGGCTAGTCTCCGCAGGTGTGCGTGCGCGAGCGAAGGTGCAGAGGAGCATGCGGCAGTATTTCGCGCTCACGCGCGCGCGCGAATTGCCAGGCCGGCGCGCCGGCGGCGGCGGCGGCGGCCGGGGCGAGAGCCCCACCAGTTCGTCCTGACCAACCGGCTGTTTACTGTTTGGCCTCCTGGGCTATCGATCCCAGTGGCGTAAGAAGCTACTACTAGCTACCGGTGCAGCGGCTGAACCCCCGAACACGGCGCAATGCAGCCGCGCACACGCGAGAGAATAGCGCGCGCACATCTGTTATTATTGATAAACTCGCCAATATTCTCTATTGACTTGAGGCTTCAATCTTATTTTATCGATAAGCCGGTGCAGAGAGAAAGAATAAATTCTGGATGAATGGAATGTTAAAAATTGTGGTATACCAGGTAGTATTTGTGGGCCAAAGATACAGATATATGTTTCATGAACTTAGCATTTATGCTCTTCTCCACGATTGTATACTTTAAGCAAATTAACTCATATTATATATGACAAGAAAAAGGTCTGAAAAACTCTTGTATACACAACGGGAAAACAAATGAAAAAATTACTTATAAACTGAGAATTAATTAAAAAAACTTCTAACTCAAATATGAACGCTTTTCTTTCAAATATTGCTGGTCTAGAAATCTTAAATTTACAATAAACAATATGCAGATTTGGCTATCCTAAATAGGAAGAAGCAAATCAGAAGTTTTTAAAAATTACAACTTTTACCATTCAGATCAATAAAAATTCGGAAAATATATTATTTTTAATTTCTTATTCAGTTTGCTTGTTTTTGTCTTAATCATTTTCCAATAAAACCGATTATGAAGATATTTTATACATGTTAACGTCTATTAAAAACCATTATCCACATAAAATTTTCATTAGATATTATTATTCAATGAACATCATCAAAACTTTGAAAAAAAAATAACAAATTTAGACCAATTTACCTTAGAAAAATGTATTTATATCAAACCTATCAAGACTTATTTATCTTGTTGAACAAGAATTCTAAAATACTTTTTGCATTTTAAAAATTACTAAATGCCATTTTTGTGTATTAACCTTTACAGGGCGGGAAATCCACTGTACTGACTCGGTCTGTGACAGACACTTTACCTATTTGTAATCCTAAATATTAAATACTAATTTTTTGTATTTTCTTAAAGAGATCTATCTAAAGGTTAATGATATTAAATGATAATTTATCATAACACAAATATATAAAACAAAACTCACTCAATTGTCGAGATTTTTAAGATTCTTACTATAATGTCATAACTCTAATTTTATTGAATGAAACGCCTAATACCCAATATGAGTCAGAAATTTCTGCAGTTAAAACGATTTACATAGGAAAAGTGAATGAGCTTTTCGAACAAACTACTTATAAAAGTGATTGTAATAATCTTAATAATAAATGAATAATATTTTGTATTTCGAATCAAATTTTGTTATTTTTCGACATGGAACTACCGAATTTAAAAATGATAGTTGAATTTTATACACGCAAAATGATTTTCGTATGTAATGATAAAGTAATGATCCTTAACTCAATATTGATAAAATTTTATTGATTAAAAAAGTAATAGAATTATTAATTTTAGTCACAATAAGTATAATAATGTCCAATAAATTTTAGTAATAAAACAATACTATTATATAAATAGCCACGTTTAATAGTTAATTATAAAACTATGTATTAGTCATTTATAAAATTAATTTATATTCTAAAATTAAGTTAAAAAACTCATGTTTGAATTAATTTATACATTTTTAATTTACTAAAAATTATTTACTTCAAGTCAATATTTAAAAAAAGATTACATAAAACAATTGAAAAAAAAAACATCTTGATTTCCGTTCTAAAATTAGTTAGGAAATTAACTTCAATAAAAATGAATCCATATGCAAATCTATCAGAAATTTTTATCAGGTTTTACAACATTTTTAAAACAGTGAGATTTTGGAGAATATAAATTCCTATGTATCCTGATAGCAACAGTTTCTATTTTTGCATTCTCATTGAGGAAACTTTACTAAGTCTTTATCACGAAAATAATATAGTCCCGTTGGTGCAACAAGGGTTCAGCTTAGAAAAAATTGTAGTTCTTAATTTAGTAATCTTTTGCAGAATTTTCTAATTTGTTGTGCTTATCTAATCATACAGTAATCTATAAATGCAGTGAATAAATATTTGGAATTGTTTAAATTTTTCTAATTTAAAAACCGTTACTTTTTCTAATTTATATTAATGACATAAATTTAAGTATTAAAAATCGTGAGTTATTCGCTCGAATAAATAGAATATTATGTTCCAAGGATGTAAAGTAAACTTTTTCACCCGAAAACGAGCGTCTATTACGAGTCGATAAGAGATTTTAATAACAAAGTATAAAAGTCCATTCGCTCATGGTATTACAATGTATTTCATGTTGCATATTTTTGTTTTTGCGTTTTTCTTTTTGAACGGACAAAGTGGTAGCAGAATGATGGCTTTTGACTCGACAAACACACGGCAGTTAGATTATTAAAAACTATGTATTAGAGAGGAAATTACTTAGTGGACGTGCACTTCCTGTACAAAATATATAGTTGACTTAAAGTTGCCCGTATGTAGATACTGGGGAATTGACCATTTGTAGTTGACATGGAATTGATCATATGTAGTGAATTAGGAATTATTGATATTTTAATAAAGTGTATTAGTATGTATATCTATATACATATACAATTATATAGATAAAAACATTTTGTTTATTTATATTTAATTTAAGAACAGCCGAAAAATGAGAAGCCGTTACTGATTTGGACGGAATTTGCAAAAATTGTGCACGTATGACCAAATAAAATGTGATAACGATAATCACATAAGGACATTAACTATGTCAAATAAATAAGAAAATCATACATTTAGCTGAAAATTTTTGAAATTGAAAAACTAGCACTGGGTTTAAATTTTATGGTAATTTCGCCTTGTGAATGTCTAGTTTCTCGTATAAGTTTTGTAATTGTACAAACAAAAATTCAATAAGAAATCAATAATTCCTATACAATATAAGTAGTAGTATGTATTTTCTGTCCTTCATGGAATTCGTAATCACAATTATTTAACTTATACTCATTTAAAACTTAAGTATTGGACTTTATTAAGCTCCAGTTTTATTGTACCATTAATGTTAGAATTAATTTAAATAATTTTAAGAATGTTTAAAATAATATTTTTTCTTAATATTTTTCGAGGTTATTTATATTATATTTTTATTATTCATTATTTTAAATTATTATGTATTACGCACTGCCACTAAGGTTGTATGAAAACATCTTTTTATTTTACAGTTAGTTCTAAATACAATTACTGTGTAATTATTCATGATTTTTAAAGCAACAGTAAATTTGCAGCGAGTTTCCAAGCATTTTTAATTAATATCAAAAACTACTTTTTAAAATATCTTTTGTATTTTAGTGAATGAAAACCGCAATTTTATTTTACCTTTTTGAAAATATTTTATCAACTTATTACATTACTAAGTTTTTCGCGAAAATTTAAAAAGTATTTAACTAATATGTTAACATTAGTATTTAAGTAATTAATAGATTAAGTGAGATACTGCAAAGAAATATGTACAAATACTCTTCTTAGCCTTAACAGTTGGTATTTGAAAACAAGATGAGAAAATAAGACGGACCGTAGTTGAGAGCCCCTGCATTTGCTGCACCGTACTACTCTGGTATAAAGAAATGTTTGTAGTCCGATTAGTATCGTTGGGCGTGTATTGCCAGCTTCACACACATCAGTTGTCAGCTGCACCGCCGCAAACAATGAGAGGTGAGGAGAGGAAGAGGGAGCGGAGAAAATCATTCCTCTACTTTTCTCTTGCTGGTTCATTTTACCTTAAACAACCCATTTATGTTCTTATATTTGCTAATTATGCCATTTAAGCTTCTTCATATATATCAAATGATATTTCACGCTTTTATTTGCTTTTTATTTAATTGTTAATAGTTGTCGAGTAATCTGAATTTATACTTAAATAAATTTTTAGATAATAATGTTTTAAATTATACAATACAAAGAAAATTTTTAAAGTTAATTTGGTTTTTTTATTTTGTTGAAATTTAATATTGTAGTTTTAAGAACGGAAATTTTACTTTTGATAGAACTTTAAAGAAAAACTTTTCTAAAATACCAAATACTATTACAATTTTTACTATTAATAAATAAAATGGGTTACAACTTAAAAATTTCCTTTAAAAAGCGATATTGAATTCGAAGCGATTACCTTAAACACTCCATTTCTTCTGATTTCATAGAGGGCATTATTTATCATGTATTATTATGTATTCTATATAGTTTTAAAATTTTTTTCTTATTAGTTTTAAAATTTTTGGAGATTCCCAGTATATCCACGTAAATCTACAAAAGCGTCTTTTGAGAATACTCATTTTAAAAATTGGAAATTTAAACATGCAACACCTATCTGCCTGAAGTTCAAAAATTTTAAAAAGAGAGTAGTGTAGTCTCAATAAGTATTTTTGTCTGTTAAGGTCACCTGCCCTATGATATAAAGTATACCATAATAAGTGGCCCCAATTTTTTAAATAACGAATATTTACTGAATACTTTCCAAATTCGAATTACAAATTACGATTTTATATAAAAAAAAGTAAAAGTTAACTTTCTATAATAAAAAATATAAAAATATATAAAGAAAGAAACAAGACAGAAAGAATAATTTAAAAATTCTTAATATTTGCGCAATTTATAATTTTATTGCTATAAAAAAAAAATTTTTTCATAATAATTTAATTTAATTGAATATTACTGTCCGACCATATTTGTTTTATATAATTATCAGATTGTTTGAAATTAATTTATTGAAAAATACTTGATCAATAAGAAATTTAAATTAAAATCAGTTGGAGTGATTTCATCACGCCCTTCCACAAACACACACATGCCTGCACTTATATATATTTTCAAAAGTTTGTTCTAAATACTTCAACAGGTATTTATGACATTCTTTTTTAAAAACTTTATTTGCTTTTTGACTGATGAAGATTTATAATAGTGATTAAAGAACTTTTTGAGAAAATAAGTTTTAAATATGTTTTCGAGTATTGAAAGTCTAAATACTATTTTTGGAATATAACTTGGGTATGAGCATGCGTTCTTGTGTGCGCTCGTATGCGTGTGTATCCTCGTATCTCTGAATCTATTTCATTAATTTTATTCTTTCTTTTTTTTACAAATAGTAACTAAAGTATTATATTAGGTTTCTATGGAGAAAAAGTAAAGAATGTCCCAGATCATATATGAATTGTCGTCTGAGGCAAAACTGAAGCCGATAAGCATGCAATCTAAAGCTTTCTTTATATCTTTTCGTGATGCTTTATAATTTTTATTCTAGCGAAGGCGAAAATACAAATTTCTCGATTTGGTACCGAGAGAGAAATTAGTTCTTTCATCTTGTTAGGCAAAAAAATAATTTTTCGATTTTTATGATTTTCTTTAACTTTTATAAATGATGTCTAATATAATTAAATATTGTATGACCATAGGCAACAATTTTTGAATTATTACTTATAAAAGTTAAACTTCTTTGACCGACTTAATTATAGACCATTAGATTGAGAAGTGTTAAAAATTAAATATTTTTAAGATACATACTTTTTCGATTGCTTATATTTAGAAAACGGATGAGTATTTGTTTATTTACAATAGTCTTTTGTCTTTATTAAAGTTTATAATTAACATATTTGTTATTTTTTCTGAGATTTCATATTAATTATTTTATAATGAAAATTATTGATTCATTTTAGATTTCGATTTTTTCAGTAATAATTTTAAATACTTTATCGTCAGTTAAAATTTTTAATTTACATTATTTTTTCAAAATGTGATTTTCATACAACTATTTTTGTCAAATTCTTATCAAGATAGTAGTAATCGACTTGATTATCTTTGATAAAATAAAATATTCAAAATAAATATATAGTAAAAAATATTTTCTTTGTAATTAAAATTGATCCTAGGGATATCATAATGAATTATTTTTTTTTATTTAATTTGTATAACAAACTTGATGTAACATAAAATGTGATTTGACCTTATGTCTTGCTTATCTGTATTTTTATCAATCTACAAAACTTAATATGAAATTAGATAAGTTTTCAATGAAATCAACGCGGTACTAGTGACATGTTATTTTTTTAAATACAATAATTCAGTAATAATATTATAAAAAGTGAACAAAAAACTTGATGAAAGAAAAGATTTTTAAAATTTATCTGTAGTCTAAGATAATTAATATGTGGTTACTGACAAACTCAATGCTTAAACAGTTTTTATTTATGAAGAGATTACAATTGGCATTAGTAAAATATAATAACTTGATTATTTAATGAAAATAAAAATTTTTTTGGCCCTTCTTATGAATACAGTTATGAAATCCGTATAACTGCTTAGTTAGTCTTCACACTTACTCTCACTATCTACATTCGAAACCAGTATAATTAATATAATCTTGTTTTTCAAGCATGAAATGAAAGAAACATAACAACACTCTTTATCTCGTGTGCGCGTTGACGAATTATTCACAGTCGTATCATAAAAATTCTTCTTCGATACAAATACTTGATTTTCACTACAGCAAATAAGTTCAGATTAAAGAAAATATTTAATTCTTATATCTTTGGATTTATTGAGTTTTCGAACTTTAGCATATACTTTTTTGCTTCTTTACTTTTATTATACATTAGAAACCGTTATTAGGGATTTAATAAGAAATAATTATAGTAACTAATCTTACATATCCTTTTATAGCTAAAATTTAACTTAAGTAAATTTTGATAAATTTATCTAAAATTTTTCACGCAGGTAGGTTTTTTCTCCGCTTTAGATGGATTGGTAATTGGTCTATAAGACTTTCAGGTAATTAAGATAAAGTATTCTGTTAAGTATAAACATAATTTTCCATTTTATTTTGCCAACTTTTTGGCTGCGTATAACTACCGTCCTTTCAAAACAAACTCATTATTAGAATAAATCAAAAACAATTTTTGTATTTCACAAGATTAATAAAACATGTATTTCATAATATTAACACAAACTAAGAACTTGTTCGCCACAGGAATATTAATTAAGCTAAATTTTTCTGTATAACAGAATTTAAAACAAACATTAGTATTATAATATTAACATTTCTTGTTAAGCTTTATTAAAAAATCTTCTGACTTCATCGTAAATCTTGAAACTACTTTTAAACGTTTAAAAATAACAAAAAATTATCTCAATATGTAAAATAATAGCTATTTTGTGCTTATCTGCATTAGTGTGCTTGCACAGAACAGATTTACACCGTTATGCTTAATATTTTTTCTTTTTTTTTTTGATCCTTGATCTATATATTTTTGTATGCCATTCAAATAACCTTGAAAAAAATTAATTCATTCTTAAATTTTGTGAAGCTATAGTTTTTTATGCAGGAAAAAAAACTTATGTTATCTCAAAACTTATGTTTCTCTAAACCATGTAAAACGAATTTTTTTTAAAGAATACATTTCTTGAAAATAAGATTATCAATTTTTTTTAGCTGCAATAAATTTTGCAAGATTTTTCATATTCTGTGTAATATTTTTTTAAATGATCACTTTTGTATTAAGCTGCAAAAAACTCCAAAAATTGCGACCAAAAACTTTTTAAAATTTTTACATGCTAAATACTTCGAAAATTTTATATGAATATCCAGCAACTTGTTATTTTCTACTTCCACACAAACTAATGTAAAAGTAAATAAGTAAAAATAAAATTATATAAGGACATAGTATAGAAAAGTCAGCAGTCGAATCATCTAAGTTTTCAAGTATTTCTGTCATAATGTGCCGGATCCGATAACGAGTCAACAGGGGCACGAACATTTTTTCATTTATTATAACATTTTTAGTAGAAGTAGTATATAATATCGTTTATTTTATACATCTCTTTACTGCGTATGTATAATATGTATCCATACAAAAATCTAAATACTTTTTATCAAAATATCTTCGTTTCACAGACGAACTCTTATTACAATAATTACGTAAAAAAACTGTAACATATATTTTTACGTAAAAATTGTGGTGTAAAAATGACAGATAAAATAATGTTTACATGAAAGCCTCCATTAAAAATTAAATTTTCATTAAATTTTTGCTCATAAATGAATCCGAATATCTTATCTATAAAATATCACAAACAAGGTTATTATTGATACATTTAGAAGGTATTTTTAGATTTCGTTTATACCAATCATCTTTAATTTAAGTTTCAGGAAACTAAGTGCCGAAGAATTATTACGGTGTTTTTATTATTTTTTTTTATATTGTAGACATTTTTTCACTATTAGAGCACCGTAAACCTGAATCATCGATTTTAAAAAGAAAATTTTATCCAAATAAAATTATTAAAGTCAGTACTATTATAATTAGGAAAAATTTTATTAAGAGGAAGTCAGAGCCTAGAAGAATATACTAAGTATAGGCTACTTATTGTAAATTAAAAAATTTTAATATTTAAGCTTACTTTTTAAGTGAAAGCTGAATGATTTGAAGAGAATAGTTTGAGAAAACTTAATTTAGGCAAGCAGAGCTAATATTATTAGTTATTTATTGGAGGAAGATTTATGGATATAAAACTTTTAAAATTGTAAAGTCTATTAATTTATATATTAGTATTTACAAATTTAAACACACAATAGTTTCTAATCATAATTGAGTTTATCTCGTTTTACGGAGGGGGGCTTCAGGGCTCCTCTTTGAAACAAAAGTCATCTAGTCATTGGAAAGTTGTTATTTAATAGATATCGCACCGGGGCTAAGTAATTAAGTTCATTTTAGGCATTTACTCTCCAAGTTTCTCTAATAGGTATGTTATAATCTAAATAATTACAGTTTTAATTTCTTTTATCTCACGAAATCATGAAAAGTCAGGTCAAAAAGTTATAAATATAACAAATGATGCGATAGATATATTAGAATGAACAATGAAAACCCAAGAAAAGAACTACTCCTGATCCAATTTTGAAACTTTTAATATAACTTGTGAATAAAGAATATATCTTAAAATTATAGCCACGATTTTCTCCGATCTCGGGTGCACCTTATTTAAACATTAAAATGTCAATTTCTCGAAAACATGAAAAGTGGATTTAATCAATTTTCTTGGGAAGCCACAGATATTCAGTATATTTTTTTTGCATTGTATTTATTCTTTCATGGAACTGTATTCACTAATGTATATTGTGCTCGGAGAAGCAAGTTGTAGTTCTTGATTAATTCAAATGGTATAAATTTTTCTTTATAGAATTAGGAAATGGACGGCCTAGTAGTAGAACTATTTTATATATCTCATTTCGGGATTTCCAATTATATTAATGTTTTTAAAAGTACATCTACGACTTATGTAATTTTTTTCTTAATTTAGATGAAGCAATTATCAGAAAGTAAATCAAGAGTGAAAATATAAATTTAATTTGTAAAGTATAACGTGGGGTAAGCATTGAAATTCTCAAGTATAAATCCCCTTGTGAAAACTGATAATAAATTCTATAAACCAAATTTTTCATTAATATTTGAATACAATAGAAATTAAAAAAAAAAAATTAATTTGTAAGGTTAAATTTTTAGATGTACTTATATTTGTTGAAAAAAGATCGGTAGTCAAAATGGACTAAGTATAAGAAGATTAATCCTTGTGCGCAGAGCTCTCCATATGTCATTTACAAATTATTGTGGATTTTTATATAGGTAAAAGCATACCCAGTAATCAAATTTTTGCAAGTGTCTACTTACAAGGATTATTATAAATTTTGCAATTATCGAAAATGTATGCAAGATTGCCAAGACAATGGCAATATTGCAACCTGTAGTTATTTACATATACATAGTTGCAGTTTCGAGATCACGTATATAAGCTGACTAAAACTGACAAGAGCGTATGACGCATCTTATAACGCACGCATGCCACAAGATTAACGTCATGCGCCAACATGTAAACGTTTGATAAGAAAATAAAAAAGATCGCTTCGACTAAAATATAAAGGGCTCTCCAATTTAAAGCACACATTCTAATATTTAGATAAAGCAATGACTTAATCGATACGTAAATCCACTCTATTTTCGTCGCTGCTCTTTTAAGCTGATTTCAATTATCAGTGTAAGAATAACAGGCTGAATCATGTTTCGAAATAATATTTTTTTAATTTTTCAAAGTTTTAATTTGCAACAAAAGCTATTCAATTTATCAGAAAAATTATTTGCTTTAGCAATATTTAACAGTCTTTATTAATAAACCGAATTAACGTATAATCATTTTTACCTTAACTATTCAATTATATTTGATTGTACAAAGTGAACGAGTTAAAAAACTGCTTTTCGAGTAAGTACGGAGATACAGTTAGTCAGTCGCGGATCGAAAAAAGGTTCGTCTAGGTGTTTAGGTCGTCGTACAGTGGCGTTTGAGAATCACTGATTGTGCTCAGCTGGAGCCGAAAAGAGCGTGTCAGAGCTCTCACTCATGGTTATTCGAGCGGGAGAGAGACGGAGTAAAAGGAGAGAGAGAGAGAAAGAGAGACAGAGAGAGACGGAGAGGGGAGAGGGCGAAGAGAAGGGAGAGGAAAGCCGTGTAGTTAACTGGAAAAGAGGAAGAAAGAGGAAAGGAGAGGTGGCAACAGCGCACCCGCGCTCTTTGCTCACCACTCTGCTACTTATACTGCTGCAACTAGTGCGCGCAAGAAAAGAATATACACGTACCGTCCTATATATGCACACACTTGCGCTCACGCACGCACGCACTACACAGCCGCGGAGGTAAAACCCTGTACCCTGCGACTGGTCGGCTGCCGACAACCGATTAAACCGGAGCCTTTGAATCAGAACTAAAGTGTAATTGATAAAGCAAAATAATTTTACTGTCATGATTGAATGAAACTTTATGAGATCAATTATAGGAAGGACTGAAGTAGTCGAGCAACTTTTTTTTGGAGTTACTTTATTTCAGAAAGTCTCGTTTAACAGAAAAGAAAACCGTGCAATTTGTTTTTCTTTTTTTTTCTTTTCTGTTTTATGAAGAGATACTTTTTTGCAAACTTTGGTTTATTGATACGTAAGTGTGGGAAAGAGAGCCTTGAACTCTTGTAACATTATGAAAAATTAAGCATAGAAT
>JAPYZB010002361.1:0-12153 GCA_030522745.1 Eupelmus kiefferi
TATTTTCACTTATTATTTTTTATTTTTATATATAAGCAACTAATTTTTTAATTATTTATATTTTATATTTTCAGGTTTTAATAGTATCTGGTCCCCTTATGTGTTGTGTATAAGTCTTTTATTTCATTCGTTTTATTGAATGCGATCCAAATCAACTAGTTTGTTCTATTTATAATTTTTCTTTCATTTTACGTCTATCTTATTTTA
Organism: Eupelmus kiefferi; assembly: GCA_030522745.1. NCBI lineage: Eukaryota > Metazoa > Arthropoda > Insecta > Hymenoptera > Eupelmidae > Eupelmus > Eupelmus kiefferi. The sequence continues at coordinate 208 of JAPYZB010002361.1, forward strand.
GTTTATGATTTTGAATATAATTTATTCGTATCGTTTAATTTAATTATTTGCGCCAAGCATCGACGGAGAGTGTTTTCATCGAGGGTTGCGCCAGGATCCGGCGTCTTGCTGAACAGTGTTCCCCATTTTCGAGACTAGTCGCATTTATGCTATCGGAGAAGGGAAAAATTCATCGGTCTGTAGGATTCAACTAATTATTTTTAATTAATCACGGCATTGCAAGAAATCCTTTAAATTCTGTGCATGATTTGTTAATTCAACTCAATTTTTTTAGAGTATTATGAGTGAACAACAAATAAATCTTGCTTTATATATAAACTATCTCTGTAACTTTTATCATTATGATTGAAAATTATAACAACGGATTAATTCTTACTTTTAAAAGTATTATGAAAATCCGAAAAAAATCTTTTACTGAACTGCTTACTCTTTTATTTTGTTATAAATTAATTTTCAGTGACAAAGGCAAAAATTTAAAAAATATTTCTAATTATTTTGATTCGGAAAGTCATCCACGCTTGAAAACTGGATTAATGCTAGCAGCATTCATGCATGATTTTTTTTATATAAAAGTAAATATAGCCGGACTTTTTTAGATATATGATCATTAATTCATTCTATTAAAAAATATATTTTAATAAAAGAATATATATTTCAGATATGAAGTAAAGAAAAATAAAAGAAGTTGTCGTCACAGGATCCAAACTCAAAGTTTTAGTAAAAATGGTTGAAAATAGCAAGGTATCAAAACACCTTCGATGAAAAATAACGCTAAAAACCCCTGATACGTGGGTATCTCTATTTTTAATAAAGACAACATTCCTCCATATAATATTAAATTTCAGCTTCCGAAAGCCAGGTACACCCCTGGTTAGTCTTATGAACACATTCACATTTCTCGATTATATTCTATTTTCTACTTTATGAATGTTTTCTAGAAACTATAGTGTATATATCATTTTGTAGCGTATAGTAGTAGTTATAATATTATCTTTTATAAATGCAAATCCACTTACCAATTACATTTTTTATACTTTTTCATACACTTTTCATAGTATATTCTAATAATATAAGGAATACTAATTTATTACTTGAAGGTGGAGAAGAAAACATATTATCATATGAAGAAGTAGATCAAGTGGATATAGATTATACAAGACCTATTGTTATTCTTGGGCCAATGAAAGATCAAATAAACGATGACTTAATAACTCAATTTCCAGAAGAATTTGCTAGTTGTGTTCCACGTAAGTTACTTTGATACAGTTTTCATAGAGTTTATTTATGTGTATGTAAGACATTTAAAAAATTGTTTCCACTCGATGCTTCATGGTTACGAAACAACTTTAAATTTATTTATTTTTTCTAAAAATCTATAAAACTTAGGTATATCATTCTTTTAAAAGTGCCTTTACTTTAACATCGATATATTTTTTGTAAATTAATTTTTTATTAATGAATCACTCCATGTTCTTTAAATGACATTAAAAATACTTTCTTTTCTTAAATTAATCGTATTGGAAAAATCCATTTGTTTATAGCAGTTGTTATCAAATGTTTGCTATATAACTTACGCATAGCCCCCACATTCTTAATATATTACAACCTTAGAAAATGTATTAAATTGTTAAGAGACCTACATGGAAAAAACGTAGAAACCTTATTATTTATCAAAAGATGCTGAACACAGATTTAATTATAATAGATGTTACATATAAGTAAATCAAATCAAATTTATTTGATTAACAAGATTTGACATAAGCATGAATATCATACTTGCTAAATGCGTATAAGTGTTTTCAGGGACGCTAATTCTAAGTCCATGTTTAAGCAAGCTTTATAATGTCAGATTAACAGTATTAAAATGTTAAATATAATGCACAATTAAAAAATCTAAAAACAATTTATGCCAAGGTTTTCTGATTACTATATTCGAGTACCCTCTGAAAAAATTTTATGTAAATTCTCATGCCAAAATCTCATGTATCAAAAAAAACCTGTAATAGCATCGAAATATTTAAACACAATATTATACACGAATTTCAAAAAAAAATTTTGGAAAATTTTTTCTAAGTTCCTATATGAGAAATCAGGTAAGATCTCAGGTGAGAACTCATGTAGAGTAAAAAAAAAACTGTCACGAAAATTTTTAAAACAAAAATTTTCTTAAAATTTCACAATAATATTATGTTTAAATACACTTCGCAACAAAAGTATAACATAAAATTATTGCCGCCAAAAATTTGTGATTTTTGAAAGACGATCACTCAGATTTGAATTGACGTAGCTTTTTGATGTGATAAAATCTCGCATCACTGCGCATTAAGATTCGAAGATACTTCTTAAAATCTAAAAACTTACAAAATTTGACAGAGCACACGGTGTTTGGTGATTTTTTTCTGACTAATCCCTTACGAGCGCGTTAAAATTGAAAAAGAATGAGCTTTCTACGATTTTTTCTTCAAATTTTACAGCGTTTCGAAATTTTTTAGGAAAAAATATGGTTTTCGGGATTACCACCGACTTTAACGTTACTCGATAAGCACCACGAAAAGGTAGTCGGTCGGATTTAACTTATCGTCTATGTGTGTGTATGCGTGCGTGCGTGCATGCGAGTGTATGTGCGCATGAGCGTGTGCGTGTGTGTGTGGGTGCACATAATGGCTACAACCTTTTTTGTTATAACAATTGTTGCTTTAAAAGCGGTTTTCAAAATTGTCAATTTTATTGAAAAGTTAGTTTTTTTTAAATTGTTCAAAATGCGTCAAATATCGGAAGCACAGCGAACGCAAATTATTGCGCTTATGCGCAAGGGATGTCGTCAATTGCAAGTGGCTGCTCAATTGAATATTAATGAATCTGCAGTTTCTCGCATTTGGTTTCGGTACCAGGCATCAAAATATTGGCAGCCTGAGCCGGTTTCTGGTAGACCACGCGTTACTACTGCACGTGATGATAGCATGGTTGACAATACTGCAAAGTGACAACCTATGAGCACTACACGGCAGATTGCAAACGTCGCATTACCAGGTCATCAAGTAAGCGCTAAAACGATCAAGAACCGCTAACATGAGCAAGATTTAAGATCTCGAGTTTGCGTTAGGGTCCCAATGTTGAATAACTGCGTCAATTGGACAATACAGCAGTGGACCAGCGTGTTATTTACTGAGAAGTGGCGATTAACTCTAATTAATAATGATGATCGTGTTCGTGTTTAAGTCGGAATTTTCATGGACCGGCGAAACAACTTTGTAATTTTACCCCCACAGTGCAAACGCAGTGCGCTGAGTAAATGACGTGCTGAATAATTTTTTTAATAAATTAATGGACCTTTTCTAAAAAACGTGCAACGTCAGCTTCTAGTAAAACATAAACTTCAGAAAAAAATTTTCCTACCTAGTCTAATAAAAGTTTATCACGTAATTTTTGGGTTCCCGTATAATATTCTGTGTAGATTCCTACCCCACCCTTTCTCTTCGCCTTAATATTTAGAACATACACACACACATACACGCACACATGCATACACGATAAGTTAAATTCGATCGACTACCTCCTCGTAGTAAAGTTAGCGGAAATCCAGAAAATCAAACAGCATAGTTTTTGCTGATGAGTCGCTAAAAGGCAGTATATTCTGAGAAAACAGATATTCAAAATCGGGCCAATACAACATTTTCATAATTATTTATATTTAAATGTAAAACTAAAATTACTAGGCGATATTTTGTTGCTGTCGTATTATCGCTTTCAATTTGTCAAGGGAGCAGAACTCAGGTAAAACCTACAAAAAATTACATTTATATATAGACATAAAATTTTTCCTTTATAATATTTATTTTAGAAATTTTCGCTAGCTTAATAGTACATTAAATTTAAAAATTTGGCGTATTTATATGTTTGAAAAGTCTGGTCCGATGCTTGAAACCCTCTTCTGAAGTCGAACTCGTTTTTACTTACTTCAATGATTGCCACGGGATTTCTCAGCTAAATTTTAACGGATTATCTTGTAAATCTGCAGAGGTCTTCAATTTATCTATTATCATAAAATAGCAGTGCAAAAATTTTGTTAAAGGTAAGTTTAGGTGAATATTACGAATGTAACATTTACAAAAATACCTAAATTTTGAATATTTTTAAATTTTTTTACAACGAATTTCTTAAATTCTTCTATTTTCAGAAAACTATATCTATCATTTTATAAAAATAGATAAATTAAAGACCTCTGGTCAGGCAGAACAACAAAGGCAGAAAGAGTTTTTAAAATAAATATTATAAAGGAGAAAGGGTACCCCCCCTCCATTAAGATATAAAAAATGTCCCCCATAAATTTTTGTCTAAAACTAGTTTATATATGCAGAAAAAAGAGATTTTAAGCTACGAGTTGCCCACCCCCCCCCCCACCCTAACTAATCCTAACCTCAAAAAACGTGTTTTTTCAAAAATAATTTTTTTGAGCTTAATATTACTTATAAAAAATTAAAAAAAAATTGATCACGTTCTACACAAAAATCCAAATAAACTGCAATTTTTTCGAAAATTTCCAACTCGCAAAAACTAACCTAAAAAAAATAAAAAATTCTTAAAATCGCTCTAAAACGTCAAAAAAAGGTGCCGCTTCAAAATTTTGTGGAAAGTTGAGAATGTATGTTCTCAACATGCTTGAATTTTTTTAGATTATTTTGCGAGGTGCCCCACCCCTTAAAGTTCAAAAAGCCGCTTTTTAAGCTATTTTAACCATTTTTTGTTTTTTCTTCTTACCAGATATTATAAACGATAAAACTGATGTCATTGGATTCTACGCGAAAAAATATATAAAAAACATGTTGAATACTTTGTTCTAATATTTTTTAGTCATCTGCTAAAATAATACAATGAAATTTTTTTCGCTCTGGCTGCTATGAGCATATATTGGGACAACTCACTTTTCCTCTGAGATTTATGAATAGTTACCTAAGAACATAATTATCAAATATTCGACGTTTTTTTATATAATTTTTGGCATCGAATATGCTAATGTAGTCTTTTTTCTATGACTGTCTTTGGTGAGACACCAGAATCAAAAAGAAAACCTAAATAAGTCTATTTTTGTAAAATCGATTTTGGAATACTATTGTAATTTTGACATTTTCAGATGTATTTAGGATTTGAAAGAGATTTCTATCTCATTAATTGCGTATAATTTAATTATTTTTTATGATGTTATTAAAATTTCGATTTCTATTCCGTAATCTATGGTTGGAAGAAAATATGTAGTGTCTCTGACATAGATGACGAACTTATCTACTAAATCACATAATCTTATCTGCTACACTAAAAAATTTAAAGACTTAAAGTTTTTACCCTTTATAAATTTCATGAGCAGCGTAACGAAATTAGCCAAATTATCAAAAAATCTCTTTCTATCAGAATTTGAATTTAATTTAAGACTTTTTACTCGCGTAATCGTTGGGAGCGTTTTTTCGTGCAACTTCACGAAAAGTGAAGCCATCATCACTGACCGCCGCTAAGATATCATGTAAGTCCGTATCGCGCTCCGTCTGAGAAACGGCGATCCCAGCGAAATGAGTGTTAAGTTCGTCCGGCAAAAAACCGTGCAGCTCCTCCCTGGACTCCGGCAAAAGCCCGAGATTTCGAAGTTCCCTCCATATGTTATTATTATTATCCAACGCCTCAGATATTCTATTATGGATAAAAGATTCTCGTGCTTCGATTGTGTGTTGTTCTGCTCGAGCAGCGAGAGACTAGAACTCCGACCACAGCCTATCATCACGGGTCCGCCTATATCGCCGCCAAACGGTATCACGTTGATTGTATAGATCGTTAAATTGAGCGTTAACCCATGGTGGAGCTCCCCTCCTTTTAGGTTTAAATTGCTTTAAAGGGGCAAGCCCGTCGATAACAGCGATGATGTTGTGGCTAAGACAATCTAAGTTACTTTTGACAGTCTTGTTAGGGCAACTGATGGTCGACCAGTCGCAAGCCTCGAAAAGGGAAGGTTTTGAAATCCCCATAAAAGAAACGACTCAGGACTGGGGATTTTGACTAAGGTGTCCTAATTGTGACATCGATGATATTGTGTCTGCTCGGAAAGGTCGCCATCAAGTTGTTCGCATCGAGCAGTACTTTATTGTCGTCAGTGAGAATCACGTCAATCCATGTGTGAGATTCCCTAACGTGCTGAGTCGCACCATGATCAACTAACTTGAGATTTAACTCGCAGGCAAGGTCTTTAATGAAGTTCGCGTCTTGAGACGCCGACAGCATATTCGCATTCAGATCCCCCATGATTATTTGATGGTCATAATCTACAGCGTGTGTTCGTAGCTTATCTATTAAATCGGAGTAGCCGTTAACCTGAGCGAATACACCGTCGACGCTTTGCCCGAAACGTAACTCAGCCACGCCGAAGAGATGGTAAATGGGACGAGCAGTCACCAGAAATTGGCGAAACATCTCCATATGTTTGTTTAGGGATGTTGCATTTAAAAATCCCGCCCATAATCCCTCGCGTTCTGTCTCTTTCGCCTTCTCCCCGTCTAGTCAAACCTCACTAGAAAGTTTTCGCGCTTCTTTGCACGATGACTTCGCATCGTTTACGACATCACCGTCTTGTACCGCTGAAAGTTTATCTACATTGTACTGGTGCTAGTATTATTTACATTGATATAAGCACTGTCATAAGATGCAGCAATCGCGTGCAGATCTGCTGCTATCATGAACGAATGTGACATATCCCCGTCTTGTCTTTAAGCCAGGAAACAACCGCCTCTATGCCAAACATACTTAAAACATACTTAAAGACACTTATGTGCGTAGATTTAACTTTTAAATAATTTATTACTAAAATTTTGTATATAAGTGTCTCTAATAATTATTTTTTGAGTTTTTTTCGAAAAAGTAATCCATGATTCTGTAGTGGTACTCTCAAGAAGCATTTTAAGCCCAACCTGATAAAAAGTAATGAGCTGGTTGACTAGAAAACCTGTGGTAAGTGGGTAAAATGGTCAAAATTCAAGATTTCTAACGGTGAGCTGTATTAAAGACTTAAAGGGCAATATAGATCACTTAAATGTGCAAAAATGATCTGTAATATGTATATAGAAAGTACAAAAAATTTATATCAATAAAAGCTAAGATATAATATTTTAAATAGTAATAAATGTTTTATTCATTTTCAGTGATTTCAACTCAGGCTGGTCCCCTTAAGACTTTTGAATTGGAGAAATAATTCTTTACTTAATAATTCATTCATAAAAATTCTACTTTGAATTGGGCTATTACTCGTTTCCGATTTCAAAGACGAGACGTTATATTATAAATTTCTAAATTTTTAGCAGAATATTTTGAAAACCAAAGCTGCTGTAGGCACATGTACACACACTTACTTGTAAACGAGTTCACACAGATTCACCTACACAGTTAGGTTAACTAGCGGCGCGGTAAGCGCACTCTGACTAGTGCACATCTACAACACGTACAGTCGTACACACATGTAAGTGCTCAAGCGGTGCTGTAAGCGCACACACACACTCTAAGGCTCGTGCTCATGTGAGCACCTCAGCTCAGGCGCAACCTCAGTAGCCACCGACTCGCTCAGCGAGAGCTGTACAGACTTTCAGTCTGACTCGAATAGCTGCTGCGCTTACAGCTCTGGAATAAAGAGATACTTAAATAACATTGAGTTTAGTCTTTTCCAGACCCGACCTTTCTCTCTCCTTAGAACTAAAAGCAGATATCTCCTACAACTAGTGACCCCGAACTTCAAGGCTAGGAGTCTACAGCTGGGACGGAGCGGACGGTGCGGGCAGCGGCAAGAGGAACGCCTCTGACAGCTACAGCCACAACATCGGTACTCAGCGCGCGCTGGTTACGTGCTCGACGCACGGCCGCCTTCTCGATGTCCATGGCCCAACGCCTCGCTACACGCACAGAGGAGAGCCGCGGCGTACAGCGGCAACGAGTCTCGCAATTGCGGCGCTTTCTTCACCATCCTGACAAGTCCTGCCAGGGGCGTCTCCTCGCGGTTTAGCCTAGGCGTGCGTACCTAGAGCTCTCTAGGGCAATGAGGTAAGAAGAAAAGCAATTTCGCTATCTTCTGTTATAAATCGCTTTCTCGTGTCTCTCATTAATATAACGCGAGTAATGTGCCTGACCGGCGTTAGTAATTTCGCGCACGGCTAAGAAACATTATTTTCTTTCTTTTTACGATTCGTTCTATTATACATGGTACCAAAAATTTTGTAAACGCGTAACAATTTTATTTTACAACTGTGCGTGCAATAACTGCGAAAAATGTGAATCGTGCATGCTTAAATTAGCCTACGAACGCCAATTAGTAAGCGACGCGAACCACCCGCAACAAGTGCGCGGCGTATTGGCACGATCCGCGCGCGGTCCGCCATTTTGTATAGCAGGAAAATTCCTTGCAAATTTTAGCCGCATAGGTTGATGGTCGCAACGAACAGGCACTTGCATATATTTTATATAAATACAAGGAGCAAGTATTAAGTTGTCTCAATAATCGAGCACGAGAGACGATTTAAGTGAAAATTCTTTTGCCTTTTATCCGCGGCCGTGAAAATTTGTACGCTGTTGATATGCTTAAGAGCAGCAAGTTCAAGCAGGCAGCGTTTTAAAATCGTCGAATTTCGACAAACGGCCTCGCGGTTCGCAAATCACGACGTTAATTAACTTTGATCACTTACTTCAGGAAAAGATAACCACACCAGCTGTTGCACGGGCCCAGCTAAGCGACTCTTCTCGCCGGCGACTGCTCTCCCTATCCCCATGTACCACACCCCCCCTTAAAACATGAGGAACCGTGCCGAAGACAACGCGGAGGACGATTCGCAAGATAACGCGTTGATCGGAAACGAGAAGATCATTATAAGCACGGAGCAGGGGGACGCCGCCAGTAACGTCGAAAACTCTCCGGAACCAACTCTACCCAGTAACATTATTGACAACTTAAATACAGATCGAGTCTTAGAAACAAAAAAACTTGCGTGGACCGCCGCAGAAAATGTTATAAACACGGCAAAGCAAAGAGCCGCACCCAGCTTAGACTGGGGAGCAGGTCCGTCCAGTGAGGCTATAATAACCCCGCAGACACGTCGGTCTCGGAAAAAGCGTACGAAAAAATCGCAAGATTCCTAACTAATCAAATAAGAGACATGCAGAAAAATCATAATGAACAGATGCAATATTTGAGCCAGCAAATCGAAAACTTAAAATCTCTGCTTGTAGTATCGCAAGAAAATTTAAATTCAAACGTTCGCAAAATGCGAAATAAACCTCCGGCACTGCTAAGGTTAAATCGTCCGTTAGACTCACCACAAATAAATAACATACTCGATTTTAATCCCTCGGCAACAATAGATTCAATCCGCGTAAACACACAAAGTCAGCAAAACAACAACTTTCAACTAAACTTGCCACAAGTCGACACGATAAATACACAAGCAACAAACCGTGACCTTTAACAGACAACATACTCTAATAACAGCTTCAAACCGTTAAACATGCCCTTCTGGCAACACGATCTTAACACCTGGTTTGAAATGTTTGAACATCAACCAAACGCCTTAAATATTACAAACGAAAACTCGAAATACATAAACATCATGTCTAATTTAAATCAGAACACGATCGCAGGAATCGCGGACAGCCTTACACTGCTTGGAGCGAACAATCGTTACGAAGGATTAAAAAATATTCCAATAAAAAAATACACGCAGTCGGACGACGTGAAACTGCAAAAACTCTCTAGGGGCTGCCCAATGGGTTCGTGAAAGCCATCGGAATACTTAAATGAATTAAGAAGGCTCTCCGGGGAACAAATGCCCTACACACTAATCTTAAAAGCGTGGAAGGCCAACCTTCACGCAAATATCCGTGTATTCTTAACAAGCGAAATAACGCCGGGCAACGAAGCCGTCTTTGCCGTGCTAGCCGATCAAGTACACGCAAACTTACACGAAAGCCGCGAGTCCGTCTGTGAAATCAAACACAGCGAAGTGCAATTCCTCACAGAGGTGATGGCTATAATAGACGCTCTGTTCAATAGAGAAAATAATCGCGCTAGTTTCACGAAAACTCGCGAATGAGCAAAATCGCTAGGACGCGAGCGTGGAAAAGCAAAGATAGGAATCGTTATTCTCGCTTCCACTTGCAGTTCGGCAAAAAAGCATACAAGTGCATCAAGCCTTGTGACTGGATAGACTTCGCAAAAAGATCGGAGAATTCGCGAGATAAAAATAATAAAAATGACGCGAACGATGAGACAGAAAATCAGAAAAATGCGTTAAACTGACAACTCGGCACGTAATGGAGGCAAGCGTTGCTGAGGTGAAATCCATACGCCTTCAGATAATAGATAAAGATACTAACAAGATCTTGATCGATTCAGGAGCGGAAATCTCCGTTACACCTAAACCAAAAAAACTTTAAAAGTAAATAAACCAACACTAAACTTTATGCCGCGAACGACATCCTGATTAATACATGCAGCACAATGCATAGAAAACTAAACTTCGGGTAAACACAGGAATTACTTTGGACATTTATCGTAGCCGATGTACCATACTCCATTTTAGGAGCAGACGCATTCAAACATTTTCAATTACTTCCCGATTTGCATAAAAAACAGTGAATTAACGCGAAATTAAACGAAACTACATCGGGAGTCAATAAAATCGTGCCAGAACCGCAGATCTCTCTCGTAGATTCGCAAAACAAATACGCACACATTCTTAATAAATATCCAACAGTTATAGACATCGATAAATATAAAGTATATAAAAAAGAGGTGTACATCACCATATTAAAACCACGGGTCCGCTGCACAGTGAAGTAAAACGATTATCAGTTTTTCTTATTTTTTGCTTACCTAATAATTTTTTTGAATCTTACTAAATACATATTCTTATAGTTTTTGATATGAGGAGTCAAAAGTAAGCTAAAAAATTCAATAAGGATTTTCGGAACCTCAGAAATTCTCGTTTAAATTTGTACTCTACAATATTTACGATTAACTTCGTATAAATACTATTTCAGGTGTCAAGAGTTTGAATCACATATTTTAAAATATAATATTTGAAATATAGTTTGCATTATTTAAAATATATTTATTTATTTAACCCGTACAAAAAATTACAACTATAAAATCCTATATTATTATACGTTACAGAGGTGATTCCTGCCGAGATAAAACATTAGTTTATCTGTATATAGACCAGATATAAACTTAATATTAGGTAAATGCCTAAAACTAAACTCAAAACTAAAAAAATTTATAATTGTATATAATGTATTAGATAAGGGTATATAAAGGGTTCTATCATATTTCAATAACTCTTATACAATATATAATCTTACACCTTGTTTATTTCCTTGAATATGGTTGTTTAATTTATCTTACACAAATCAAACTAATGAAAGTACTGAAATCAGATTATGTTTAGCCAAGTGAAGGTAATTTAATAGAATCTTATATTTATTATTATTTTATTATTTATTAACCAGAGTAAAAAAATACAGTAGTTTACAATAAAGTAGTTACAATAAAGTAAAATTGCACATATATATCACGTCACATAAGTAACCCAGTAGAGGAAAAGATTTCCTGTTCGCTGGTCTGGCTCGACATAAAACTAAAAACTTAAGAATTAAATAACTTACAGCTAAAAAACTTTTGGCTCAATCATCTGTAGTGCACCCCTTGACTTGAGTCCTAGTAACTGCGTTACTAGGTCAAATCGGAATAGAAAATTTGCATTTTCTATATTCAGCGCCAATATCTAACTAGCATCGCACTTGCTTTTGTATATATCTCTGTAGATGCATTTATGCTTCTCTTGTAGATTTCTTTTTCGAAATTATTTAATCTCGCTGGACACGTTAGGCCTACTGCACATGTTACCCTGTAGTGTGGAAACATTTCTCTAT
>JAPYZB010002362.1:0-12151 GCA_030522745.1 Eupelmus kiefferi
AATATTAAAATGATATCTTTGATATATTAGGCTCCAAAAAAACTTTTTTTAATATATATATATGGCTTATCAATGACTTTTAAATATGTAATATTAAAATGATATCTTTGATATATTAGGCTCCAAAAAAACTTTTTTTTTTTAATTCTTAAATAATAAATAACAATTTTAAAACAGATAATTTTTTAAATGTATTACTAGTCTTTGTTAGGAGCGACGATATTCCTTCGAAATTATTTATTTTCTTCAAATAAAATTGTCTTATAGAATTTTATTTTAGTTAGAAATATATTTTACAAAAACAATTCAATACTTTTCTCGATTTATTCTTTCGTTTTAAAGATAATAACTTTTAAAACTTCTTATTTACAGGATTTATTGCTAGTGCCAAGGGTTTAGTAGCTGGTGACCTGACCCTTCACTTCGGCCCTTCCAAAGTCGTCAACTACGAAAATCAAAGTTGCCACACGGTGCCTGATATTGTGGCCAATGTAACGGGAATTCGTACGACTGCTGACTTTGTTCTTGTCGTTGAAAAAGATTCAGTATTTCAAAAACTCCTACGAGAGGATTGTCCCTCTTTTAACAAGTGTATCCTCATCACTGGTAAAGGCTATCCTGATATTTCAACAAGAATGCTTGTACGCATGCTTTCGGTGAAGGCACATTTACCTGTTTATGCACTTGTTGATGCGAATCCGCATGGATTTGAAATCATGTGTGTATATAGGTAGAGTATATCCTAATTTTTTATTTGCCAATTTTTTTTATAGAAATAACTGTATGCAAAGATTAAACAGAAAATTATTACTATTATCTATATTAATTTATATTTAGTTATTTAAACAAATTATTTTTCGTTTTGCAAAATAAGTATCATTAATAAATACTTACTAATATGTCTATATTAATTACGGATGATAATTTTATAAAAATATCTCATGAATTCGTTTGTGTTATATTCTGAAAAAATTGTATTTATATTTAGGTATGGAACACTGAATAATACAGGATATCGCGAACACCTTATTACTCCAGCAATGCGGTGGTTAGGAGTACATCAGAAAGATTTAGTAAAATTGGGTATTCCAAGAATAAAATTGACACCAAGAGATAGAAAGAAGATTGAGCATTTACGTTATCGAGGTAATGTGAATGTTGATTTTTCAGAACATTTAGCAGCAATGAGATTGGGTAAGGCTGAAATAGAATCAGTTAATACACCAATGAAACGTTTTCTAACTGAATATTTTATACCTATGAAAATTTTGAATAGAGAATTTTACTGAGAAGCAAGTTCAAGTTTTCTGCCGAGATTTCAGAAGAATTTTATTAAAATTTTTCTATTTAATTATTCTGAATATTTTATTTGCATTAAAAAATGTTTAACGACAGCTTTAAAAAAACAAGTAGATATAATTTTTCATAAAAATCTACTGATATAGTCATTAAAAATATTTAAGAATTTTATTGATTTAACTTAGAATAAAAAATGAAACTTGTAACATATGCTTTCAGAGTTGAAATTTTCTATTTTGATGTCTTGGAATTTTTTAAACAATTTAATTAAAAAAAAAAATAAAAATGTAGTTCTCAAGAACAACAAATATTACATTAGTTACTTTTATATTAATTTTATTATGAAAATGGCACCTTATAAACATAAATTTACAACACGAAATTATTAAATAAACGGTACAAAAACAGTTACAAAACAGCGATGAGAATGTAAAGTCATTATAAACTTCAAATTTGATACTCATGAGCATTAGCACAGTTAAAGACTTGGTTTATCATTGAACTACTGACATGCATTTCTCGAAGCATGTTTAAAAGGTCAGCCTCGTTGTGCAAGCTGCAAAAAAGTAAAATTATAAAAGTTATAAATTGAATTTTATTATTTTTTAAATACTTTCTTAAAGCATTAAAAGCCAATACTGGCCGATAATTTACGAATTTGTATTGTTCGTGGATTTCGATTTAATTTCTTGATGGAGCTGATTATCGCCGAAGTGGCGCTGCTTGCGTAGCTTTCGCTTATATACTTGTTGAGACTTTTCTTCATCGCTGCTGTCGCTAAGAATGATGACCGGGGGAACCTTTTTGTGCCTGCCAAGGTAGACGACACTCTCTAGGCTAGATGCCGAGCTAGGCCTTGAACTTTGACGGAATTTCATTATAGATGCTGTCTTTCGGAGTTTCATACCAGAATCCCATGATCTGTGTCTTCTTCTGTATTCAGAACTTATATCGTAGGAATTAAACTGATATATTATATTTGCAAATTTTGGAACTAGTTTAAGAAATTATTTTATACAACAATTCGTGCAAATATAACATTAATATTTTCTATAGTAAATCGTTATTTTCCTATTTTGTATTTTATAATTATTAAAGTATATTAGTAACAGAAATAGAAAGTCCGATGCTAGTAAATGTTCAAAGTTAAAAGTTTCATGCAAATGGAAAGTAAAATGTTCTCATTGTTAAAAAGTATTAAAACTCTATTTTTAAAAGTCTATTTTTTCATCACCTATTTAGCTATTCAGTACGATTGTATACTTTTATATATTTTCCGCTTATATTATAGTGCTGATGCCTATGATATATGATTCTTAAAACAAGATATTCCGTCCAGAAGTAAAAAATGACATGGATACAGTGTTATACACGTTTTACTATATCCACCTCTACAAAATTATTACAACATTTTGAATCAATCACAAGCATAACAAATAATGTTTGTAAACTTTATTTCTTTCATACTCAGTACTGTAAAAATTCGTACGAAATAAATTGATTTGACCATGCGAAAAACATTATTTTCCTTAATTCAAAATCGTAATTACCTCCTTTGTGTGAAGTGATTTTTTTTCATTGCACTCTCATTGTAGTATAATCTCTTTTTCTTTCGTAATGCCCTCCGAGGTACATCAATATTTTCACTTCTTGATTCTTTCATTCTTCATAGGCTTTTTATAGGCATCGTTTAAATAATGTGATTAAATGCGAAACACATACAGATATTTATTTAAAATTAAACAGCAAATCTTCTAACCTTCTTACTGACATATTTGTTTTGAAAACGATAACCAACTGTTTCCAAACTTCAATTAAACTTTTGTCAATTAAAATTGCAGAACGATAATTCGAAAGAAAGGAATAAAAAGTAAGAAATAAATAACAAAAATATTTCTAATATATTTTTATAGATATATAAATTATAGAAAAATTAGAAATTATAAGTTTTTTTAATTCATTTTTATAATTTTCATAATTCTTAAATTACAAATGTATTCATGTTCAAAAAATAATTTTAACATTACATAAAGGGTAATGAAAAAATAATAAGACGTTTCAGGTAATGTAACAGTTTATTGAAAACATTTCGTCCGCCCGACAATACCCGGGCCGAGTCTCGTCTCGCTGATATTAAAAAACGCAGATAGTAACATGATTATCTCGTGAATGTTACGGTGGAAGATAACTGGTGCTATAGTCGCGAGTTCGACGGCGCTGACACAAGCCTTTCACTCGTATAGTTCCTATTATTTTTTTTTTTTAAGTATTTTTGCCATTTTTCTTTTTTGCTCACTGTAATTGACGCTGACTCTGTCTCGAGTTTCAACACTTTTCTATCTTCTTGCTCTATGTAGTTTAGGAAACGAGTCTGATAAATTCGTACGAAAGTTCATTTTCAGCCGTAAAACGACTAAAGCAATATATGTGCCACAGTGTTTACTTTTCAGCGCCGCCTGCGAGTTTCCGCGCGGGTAAAAAGTCTTCCTTTAACATGTGGTTTAGGGAACTCAAATTTTACAACTTTCTGATTCGTAACAATCGATAAGAAGATAGAGCGAAAGCTGTTTTTTTTTTGTTCGTTTCAACATTTTTTTTTCTTTCACGTTTTATATAAAAAGAAATTCACAAGTTTTCTTTGAATGTATAGAAGTGTATTCTTGGGCGTCGAAGTATACAGTAGAAAATTCGAAAATTTGAGATTCACTAAAACGATTTTGATTGGATTTCGCTGCGCTTTCGTGTCCTCTTTATAACCTGGATTTAGCGGCCTTTTGTTTATCTTATTACGTTATCAAAGCTATATAGATACTCTCTATGCGCTGCTACCGAAAAAAATTTCTCGCTCGCTCGCTGCACGCCATAGTTTATTCTCTTTTTGTTTATTACGTCCTACCACAAATTTCCGTGGGCTCCTTGATTTTTATTTCGATAGATTATAACGAGAAGTTTATACGAGTCGAAATCAACTTTTTCTCTTTTATCTACAAATTTGTGACTTTTTACAAATAACTCTTTTTTTTTCAGTGTAAAATTTGATATCGCCACTAGATAGTGTAAAACGAGTTTACCATTGCGATTGCAATAATTCAAGAGGATGTGAAAGTATATTTTTATTCTTTTGCGTTTTAAATAAATGGTGATTTTATAAGATAATTAAAACACTTATTATTTTAAAATGTAGAAGTACTTGATATTTTTTCAGTACCAGTATTTGATATAAGTAAAAGTATGTGTTTTATAAAAGTAAACTTTATTAATTAATTACTATCAATCAGTGATCTTTCTCATCCTTTTAAATTTATGATAATTAATAGCACCTAAACAATAATAATTCAAAAAGTGAATTCGTTGATAAAATTTATTTTAACTTTCAATATATAAGATAATTTTTCTAGTGTACAAAAATTTGGCGTAATACAAAAACGTGAATTGTTTATTTAACGTATAGAACATATTGATAATTTTACTTTTTAAGTAATCAAAGAATCCTATACATTTCAACAAAGATTTATAGAAATTTCTCTGAGAGCCCAAAATCTCTAAATTCGCGCTTGCTTATTCTTATTATAATTTTTCCTAAAACGCCCAAACTTTTACGCTTTACACTTAATAATTGATCATCGACTTTTCATCGCCACCTTTATTTTATTTTTTTTATTATTTATTTTAATTATACCTCACCGAAAAAGCGTCTGTCCTAAATTACAATAATCAGCCTTCGGTAGGAATAACGCGAATTTTCCGTGGCAAAAAGCCGGAAAATCGAGATACGTTGAACCGAAGAACGTACATCATTCAATAACGTCTATTTTCAGAATATATTATGTATATGGGCAACGAAAAATCGCGCTTTCATCGCAAACAACTGAATACGATAACTTTTATTAGTTTTTCTTAATTTCGTTTTCTGCTTATTTATTTATTTATAGAATATACCGCATGCCGTTAATAGTCGCGCGCAAGCTCAGTTTTGTTATTGATTGATTTATATCTTATTTGCATCTTCGAAGCGTAAGAGAACATGATAGTGGATTATAAAATATCTGGAACGCGAGACTTTGATCTGTATTAAAATTTATGCATACTTTCTTTTATTTTGTATCTTATTTGCTTTTGTTATTTTTATAGTGAAAAGTGTTTTTTTTATCTTTCTTTACACGGAGTCAAATTATCAAGTTAATGTCATCATATTTTATTATAAACATAGGACTGACTCAAATTCTGAAGACAAAATCACTACGATTTATATTAAAATTTGCTGTAAGTAAAAAAATTACCAAAATAATAGCAATTTTCACTATAAATGGTAATAATATTTTTTCAGAATTTGAGTTCTTCGTTTTTAGTACAATGTGATGATATTAATTAGATCAATTGTTTTCGAGTAGGTGCCTGCCAGCAATAATATCCAAACATTTGCTTTATTTATTATAACAAAAACAAATAATTTTAGTTATTGTTTACAAATATACATTTTATGAAGATATTCTTGAAAGTAACGCAAACTGATTTATTCAAAAGTGCTGATTTACTGATGTTATTTTTAATGAAAAAGTAAGAAATATCTTACACCTGTTTTCACATTCATTTACCCTTCGAATATCTCGAGTCGTGTACAGCGCATAAAAACGCGTGTGGGCATGCAGATATCGGCGAAGAAAAATTAATTGAATCGAGGCAACGACAACGACGAAAAACCTTCAGCGTCACCGTCGCGTGACGCACGCGGCATATACAGACCTATACACCAATCCCTTTACACATCGAAAAAACTTACGCCTTTGTTTTCTTATATATGTATTGCAATGCACACGAATGCTCGACCGAACGTCACACCCACCCCCTTCTTAATAAGTACGAACAATCATCGTTTTATTTTTATTTATTAATCACATGGCTCTTTAATAGCTAGTAGCAACAGCACCGGTTTTGTCTCTTAGTCATTAGCTAACATTACATTGACTACAGTTGCACATGAGTTTTCTTTAGTTTATTACGTTTAATATAAATAACAACTGGAATAAATTATCTAATTACGTCAAATATCTCTTTGATCTCTCTTTCTCTCTCTTTCTTACTCTCTTTCTTTATCTGACACTTTTCAAAACGATCTCGTTTATACTCGTTTCGTGCTAAAACTATGTGTGTAAGAAGTATAGGTGAAAGCATATTATTCATATCGAGTGAAAAAACGGAAAAAAGCTCGATTCAACTAGACCTTTCTTCGGTCACAATAGTTTTCAGCGATTATCATAGGCTCGTAAAGGGGAAAAGTTTTCCGACTTCCTTTTTAATGAATTTATTTTTATTTATATTTATTTACTTACGTTTTTTAAATATTTTTCCTTTTAAATGGTACGTTCAAGCAACATCTTTGTATCCTTAACCCGGAATATATACATGTCGTCTCACAGCGATATATATTTATAAGATGATCGGTAATTTCATGGTAATAATGATAATAACACTAATGATAAAAATAATAATAATGATTAATTTATTAGTAGTTATTTCTTTCTCTTTTTTTTTATTTATTGTTTGATTACTTGCACTAGCCTTGATTGTCGGCATATAAGGGCTGTTGGCACACAGCGTATAATTGCAGCGTGCGATATTCGTCGAACGCGATTTCGTGTTCCCGTCGACCTCGCCAACTGACCCCCCATCCAAGCTCTCAAGTTTTTTTTTCGAATATCGTATTTCTTTTTGAAATATAAAATTTGTACATACGTGATCTAAAAAATCGTCATTTGTAAATTTATTTTTAATACCGTGGTAAAAAAGTCATTATTCCTTTATTTTAGGAAAATTTTCATTTAGTTTTTGTGAATATTTTTGTGATTGGTTGATTCTTAATAGAAGTTGATGCTCGTTCAACCAGTAAAAAATTTTGAAAATTATTTTTTTAATTAGTCATTTTTGTAAAAAGGATCAAACGTTTGCCATTTATTATAAATTATTTGTAGAGTTAACATTAACTCTTGTATTGAAAGATTTTTTTAACATGAAGTTAAAGAGAATTTACTTTGTCTAATATTAAAAATACTTTGCAAAGAAAATATAAATTTTTTATATTGTTAACCTGACCTTTATTTGTTTAAAAAAAATCAGTGCTTCTACTAAAAATCTTTAATTAATTATGATTAATTATGATTGATTACAAAGCCGTGATAAATCCTCAACGTTTAGCTTTGCAAAGTCATTGTAGAACTACTTTATTACCGATTTATCAAGATATTTAAGAATGAAGCTTAAATTTGCATTTAGTACAAAATTGCGTGTTTCTAAAATCTTACAATATGAAAAAGAAATATGTCAGATTTAGCACTTCTGGCGAGGATAATAGGCATCGAGCGAATGACGAGAACACGCACGTGTGTTGACGAGATGACGATGATAATTGTAACAATAACAATAACAACTATATTATCCAAAGTAATGATGGTAGAATTCGACATTTTTCTTCCTTATTAATGATAATATTAATTAATAGTAACAATAAAGATGCACGTAGAACAATTATGTACAAATATCTTTCAAAGTGTTTTATGTGAGTTTATGTGAAAGTCTATGGTGAGGCCGAAGGTGGATAACTCGCTCTCTACACGGTATGTTTATACTTATATATTACACGAATCCTCGTTAGTCCTTCATCCTCTCAATTTAATAAGCATCTAGACGCGAAAAGCCTTACGCGATGACGAAAAAAATCATATACCAGGAATATATATTTATATATAATAATATATATATAGTTATATAGTGCTCGAAAAAACGAGAAGTTGATAAATATCGACAGTTCGTTTTCAATTTGATTGTATCGCGGTTGCTTTTTCTATCTTTTTTTCGTCAGAATATACACGGCTCTGGACCACGCAGTGATGATTCGGCAGTTACGTCCAAGCTGAATGAGAAAGGATATAAAGAACTTTCATACGAAAGATTTTTTTCACGCTTTGTAAATTCTCTCTCTTTCGCTCTCTTCTGACTCGCAGCTCGGGCACTTACAGAGTGACAGGACTCGCTCTATTTTATTTCTAACCAGGAAAAAATGAATTGGCTTTCAAATTCAAGAGTTACTGAATTGGACGTGGTAACGTTTGATGAGTAAGCAATTATGATCATTTTAAGACGTACCTTATTAGATATGGTCAGGTAAATGCATTTATTTTTTAGATTTGAATACATGTACAATGCCTTGTATATTTTGTTTGATTTAATAATAAAGTAGCTTCTCAGCAATTGTTCAGTATTATTTATTTTTATGTATTCTAAAGAAAAAAGCAACTGGTTCCTAAAAGTTTCATCAAATGCCTGAATCAGATAATTTAAAAGTGTTTTTCATTTTTTCCTGATTGTCATAATCTATTTTTATGAATATCGATACTAGAGATACCAAACCAATCATTTCATCCGAACACTTTGAATACTAAAAAGTAATAAAATCAAGTTAATGGTGAAAATCTAAAGTAATGACCGTACCTTAAGATAGTAAATTATGAAATCTCAAACGTGTAAGTATATAATTGTGAAAATTACAATATTTACAGCTCTATTTGTAACGAAGGCTCTAAATTATCATTTTATACATATACTAATTCTCGAAAATCTCTCATTTATTTATATACGTTGAAACAGAAATCTTGCTATTTTTCTTCGTCAGCAATGAACCATAGGAACGTCGTCAAAGGGAACTAATGATTCAACAATATATTGCTATTACGTAAATATGTTTTTTAAAATTCAGCTTCCAACAGCCTCTAAAATTGCTCTCACTCTCAGTATAGATCAGAACGCACGCATACTATCAGAAACAGGCACGCAACTAGCAAAGCTTGCATACACGGACCTCACGTAATTTCCTCAAAAATCATGTAGCAACGAACTTATTGCCTAGTAAAGTGGAAGAAGCTTGGAAGATGCGAGGAAGAAGCTCCGCTCTATCCCCGTGAATCTTGATATATACTGTACAGAATCGCCGCTTCGTTCCCGCGCGAATTGACATAATCTTTCTCGATTCTATAGCCGGAGTACTAAAAAATATATCGCTGCGCCAGAGAACCATCGCGTGTTTAGTGCTCGCGTGTGATAATCGTACAAAGCGCGAGAGTGAGATAAAGATAGAGGATGCGAGAAGAAGAAGAAGAAGAAGAGGAGGCGAATTAGCGAAGTCAAAATGAGGAGAGAGACAGGTGTAGAGTGTCGGTAAAGTAGTGGTGCAGCCATTCGCTTAGTCAGAAGATGATGGCTGAAGGCCTTTATCGTGTTCGCTAATCCGGCTTGATGATTGCCGCTCCCGCGAGCTACGACGATACTCGATGCGACGCCCTGCTGCTGCTGTTGCTGCCGGCGAGCGACGAGGAAGATATTAATCGCTAGTCTGAGGCACTAGGAGGGGTCCAAGGCGAGGCACTCGGCGAGGAAGTCCTCCATGGAACGATAGGCGTGCTCTAGCACGCCCGAGAGAGCGTGATCTTCGTTCGCGTAGCTCTGGAAACAGTTATATTAATCTTTAAAAAATTGAATAAAACTTATTGTGTTAAATTAATAAGTGGCTTTACAGTAGGAAATAAAATATTATATGCATCTCTGTAATAAAGTTGATTAATCCTTCGGGTGATTACTGTCTTTGCTTGGTTCGGACAACAAATTTACCCGCGGGAATAATTTGTGACTTTACTCATTTGGTGCATAACGTACTACTCTGGCATTTTGCAGTTTTAATAGAAAGTTATAATATTTAAAGGTTTAGACCAGAAGAAGATTAAGTCCATTTTCACTTTGTGAATATTTAGTCTGTGTTACAAATTTAAATTCGATAAATCAATGAAAAATTAGCGAAAGGAGGATTCAAAAAAGGCACGGCTCTACTCGACTGGGAATTGAACTCTGGACTTTTCATTTTCACGATGGATGCTCTTTTCACTAAGCTATTGAAGCCTATGCACATTTCATTTTAAATCTTGCTCATACCGTTAACGCCAAGACGCGTGCATTTTTCTGCTTACGTGTCATCCGCGACAGTCTACAATATTGACATTTAAGAAATGTCATACATATTTTTTTTCAAACTAAAAATGCAGTGAATTCTGAATACTAAAAACACAATTTCTGTAATTATAGGTAAAATAAGCTTTTCTCCTTATCTTACATAGTTTTTTTTATTAGATAATGAATTTTCAGATAAAAAAGCATTTGCTAAAGGCGTTAACTGAAAACATCTTGGACAAGTGTACAAAAAAATGAACGAACCTGATATCTAAAAATGACGCCTGATTCTGTGAGGGACTTGGCAAAAGACATGCCATGAGTATAAGGCGCCGAGAGGTCCGCCATGCCGTGCATCAGATACAGGCTGTGACTAGGCACCAGTCTCGCTCGTTGCGTAAGGTCAGCCTCCACGTAGCCCTTGTAATTTTCGGCCGGCAGACCAAGCACGCGTTCCGTGAAGGCCGAATCTGAAATCATATCGACACTCAATCACTCCACTCAATAAACCAAAAGACAATAAAAAGCTCCCACTCACTGTAGTAAAGCCAATCGGCGATGGGATTAACGGCTACCCCGCATTTGAATACGTTCTGCTGGCTCCCTAGCACCATGGAGGTGACGTAGCCCCCGTAACCCCAGCCCCAGACGCCGACGCGCGACTCGTCGAGGTACTTGAGGGTATCGAGGAGATGCCTGAGCACCGTCACCTGGTCCTGAACTTCGACGCCACCGATGCGCCGGTAGAGGGCTCGCTTGCCCTGGCCCCGGGCGCCCCTCACGTCCAGTCTCACGTACACGACGTCGTTGTGACTGGACATGTAGGTGCCCCAGTCGACCCTGAATTGATCCGTAATTGCGGCACTGCCAGGTCGACCGTTCACCTCTACCAGCACAGGGAAAGCGGCGTCTCGCAGCTCCTCGCGCCACGAGGGCGGCAGGAGCAGCTGGACCTGGGCTCGCCAGCCTTGAGGCAGCGGAACCTGATGGAACAATCATACAATATTATTATACGCCAAAGAGCCTTATTTTAATTTTAAAAATCTGCTTGATTGGTATGAATTTCGTTTAAATAACAATTTTTAAGCGAAAATCTATAAGTGCAAAAAGCTAGATTGTGATATATACACAATATAGTCTACATCAATCTCAATAATGAAACCTGGACTAAAGCTTTGATAAAATGTCAGCTTTCACAAAATTGCTCTCACCTCGAAACTTTGTCTTTTGGGAAGGGCAAGTTGCGACAGCAGGTCTGCCCTCTGAATTCGAGTATCGTAGAGGATTCGGACGATTTGATCAGTCCTCATGGAATGAATTGCGGCGAGCGGCAGACCAGGCCCCTCGCAGTAAAGTACATAGAAGCCTATCTCCTCATCGTTTTTAACCTCCTGGTCTTCAGGAAGCGAGGGGTTTATCGATGCTCCAAAGTGCGTACAATTTGTATAATAGTACCTGAACAATAGAACAAAAGATTAGTTATTGTCTACTACAAGGTTATTCTCAAACTATGTTTTAGAAGATTTTAGCTACTGTAATAATACTATTTTCAGTTTAATATAGAGTAAGTATATGTCTCTTTACTGTTTCAAATATTATTTTGAAACTTATATTTAACGTACCTATTGTTCCACTGGAGATCACCAATGTCGCAGGTGATGCAAAGTGGTTCTACCCTCCGCGGATCGTCCGCTATAGGGTCTTTTACGACGTACACATGCTTCTGGCCGGGACTTCGCTCCCTCGTAGCCAAATAATACACCAAATGTGACCTCGTATCCCATGCCAGTATCTCACTCACCTATGCAAATAATTTTATTATTGTTATTATAGTTTCCCAAGTATTTGACCTCAATATTAT
>JAPYZB010002363.1:0-12129 GCA_030522745.1 Eupelmus kiefferi
AGTTGTAATCAATTTCAGTCACCTTCCTTCACATTTTTTCAAACGTCAAGATACACAGCGTTACGAAATTATCAATTACTTCAAATGACTATTCGAAAATTTTCATCTTGTTTTAGAAATTGGGGGAGTTCTAACAATACGAAATATGAAATACAGGCTACAACTCACGCAAATTACATTAAACCGACGTACAATTAGCACAACTAGCACTGAGTGCCGCGCGATAATTAGCTAAACGCTCGGGCCAAAAAGGTGTTACAATTAAATTCAGCTGATGATCACAATTGAATTCAGCCAACGAAGGAACGTAAGCCACAACAACAACGTTTGCCCTCTCACGCTGGGCGGTTTCGATAGTTTTTACGAGCGCGGTAACAATTTCGCTCGTCCGAACCGCTCGCGCGCGCGCGTCCGACCTCGCCTCGGTTAAAAAAAAGTGCAGACAACAAGCAAGCTAAAAAAAAAAGAAAAAAAACCTGGCCCGGCTCCCTTTCAGAGAAAACAAAAACCGGCCGCTCTACGCGCTTGGACGGGCATTAATTATTTTTCCCGACGACGACGATGTGCAAAAGAGAATTTTTAATGAATATCCGCGACGTACTCTCCCTCGAGTATTTTACGATGGGAGAAAAAAAAAAACTGTAGCCTCCATTGAAATGATAATGTGAATGGAATTTATATTTTAATCATTATTTCGAGCTTTCTCCTTGAAAACAGGATAATTACACTATTTAGGGAATGCTCGGCGGTTTTAGTTTATTTTTTTCGGCTGCGGTTTCGTTAGAGGTTGGCCTCTGGATTATAAATGTCGTAATAGGGTTTTCGGGTTTTGGCCGCGGTCGCATTTGAATTCTTCATCCTATTAAAATGTTTGTCTATTTCTGGAACTGAAACTTTAACTGTACCAGGTATTACTTAAACTTGTATATTTTGTAATTTTAATTTTTCTATATATTATTTCTCTATATATACAAAAATACATATATTTCGTTGGCTGCTCAGAATTTGAAAATTAAAAATATGATAATAAAGGTAATATTATAAATTAAAAAAAAATTATTTTTAATTATACAAGGTGGATCATAAGCATTATTGTAACATTCCATTAAATTTTAACTTTTAACTTCTGCGAATAATACTTTTGTAAAAATACGCAAAAGTTGGAGCTTGAAAATATAAAAATAAAGGTATCGTTACAAATTAAAATAAAAATTGTTTTAAAATATAAATACAGGTTATGGAAATAACATAACCAAGTATATTTGAAAAAATATTTTTTTAAAAAAAGAAATCTAAATAAAAATCAGAGAAAATTTAATATTGCAAGTTTAATTCTTGTTGGTTCTCTGACATCTAAGAATTTTTTGTATGAAATAAATTTTAATATTAAGAAATAGTAGCGCATTTTCTTTATTTTTTTAAAAATTTTTTTTATTAAAAATTTAAAAATGTATTTCATCTCTTTAGATTATGAAATTTTTAAATATTAATTTAAACTTAAGAATCATTCTGATATACAGTTATTATAGAATGAAAATATTCTTTAAAGTTTAGTAGTTGTTGTAATTTTTACTCCAAAAGTGGTCTATCTTGAATATGGAGTTTCATGAAAGATCTGATGCCTATATTAATATAAGTTTATAAATAACAGATTTAGTTTTGCAAACTCAAAATGTCTTATCTAACATTTAAATCAACAATAAAATTCTCTGCAAAGATCTGAAAATTCCACAAACGGAGATATTAAGCATCTTTACTGAATTATTACAAATAGTATAGCATCCACGATTAATCACATTATCAACTGCATCGAGGCCATTTGAAAAACACACACACTTTCCTCTCACACATCCATACACACTCGCCCATAGATCCAGCATAAGTAACTTTTCCAGCCAAGAAACGAGTACACACATATATTCATACACAGACAGCAAGCCTTGCCGAAACATCAGGCACAGATGAAAAACGCGGAGAGTTCAGAAGTAGCGTCGTCGTCCAGTTCCAGGCGAGCTACGTAATAAATTCGGCTGGAACCGCACACGCGAGCCTGCGCGCGCCTTTTGTGCTAACCCGACGACCATGGAAAAGAGATAGAGAGAGAAAAGTAAAGGAAGGAAGATATCCAGAACAAGAGATAGAAAGAGACGAAGAGAAAGAGAGAGAAAGGGGAAGGTTAAAGAGAGTCAGATAGAAGGAGATAATAGAGTGCGAGAGGGGAAGGAAGAAGCAGGGTATCGGATGTAGGATTTCAGAAGGCAAGAGGAGGCTCTGAAAATGAGCGTGTGAGAGAGTGAAAGAGAGAGAGAGAGGGAGAGAGAAACGAAGAGAGAGCGAAAGAGAGAACGATAAAGCGTGTGGCTTTGAGCAAGAGCAGTTTCCGGCCTTGTTAAATGCGCCGCGCTTGTTGCCACTGGCACACCCACGCGCTCGCTCTAGCTGCTTCCCACACCCGGTTGCTCTTACCCTCCTCCTCTCAACTCTCCCCCTCCCTGCCTACCTCCTGGCTTTTAAGCGAGGATATAGTCGCGATGCACTCATATTCCACGTGTACGTCGATTGTTCAAAGACAAAAGGCCTCTCGGCGCTGAATTTCGTGCGATCAACGAGCGAGGAGAGGCATTAATTTTATTGGAGAGGGATAGTTCGGCTTCGTTTTCGGCGAGGCCGGGGAAAGTTTTGGGCCGGCAGCGCGGTGGAGATTGTAACGAATTATGGAGACGCGCTTGGTTCTGGCTGATGCTGTAGGGCGAGTTTCATAGTGTTCGTTTGTGCGATACAATATTTCGTGGATTTTTCGTGGATTTAGAGATATGAAGTCAACTCAGTATGCCAAGGGTTTGGTTGGTAAGAAGCATGATGTTGTATAAAGTGTCATGAGGAGTGGTGTCTGATCATAGTATGACTTTTCTACTTAGAGCATATAGTTTCATATACTTTCAAGTCTATAGTATACAATAATTGAATAGATTTGTGAGAAAAAAAATTACTATCTCTTTAAAAAAATTCTTCTAATTTATTTATTATTCTACTCTGAATTACGAATTTCCTTTAAATGTTTTATTGTTAAATATCTTATTAATAACATACTTTCTGTAAAAATATTATAGATTCTTAAATATATAAGTATAATAGAAACAAATAATTTGAATGATATTCTTTCAAATAACAAGAAATTCTTTGAAATGTATTTAAAATTCACTGCGGATGAAATTATTTGAATATTTGACGGGTATACGGAAAACCACGAATTTTGAATATTTGAATATTCAAGTCTTTAAAATCCACAATGTTAATGTGTTTTAGTTACTCATCTATTCTCTATTTGAATAATTTCATCCAATCTTCATAAAAACACTACTAAAGATCGTATAAAACTTTATTCAAAGAAATTTGAAAGGGTCGATTAGATATCTCTGCAGAATACTGTATGGGTACCCAGATATTACGTCGTGAATATTCATTAGATCAGTAGGAAAACATTTTTTCTAAAGATTGAATATTTTACTAGAGCTGACATTGTCCGATTTTCAGAAAAGCTCCACGGATTTTGTTTAAAAAATTATAGACAGAAAATTATCAATATCTAAATTTGAGCTTATCGACATTACCGACATTTTAACACCAATAATTTTTTCTAGCAACGACAATTTGAGCTTTTATGAAAATCAGACAACATTAGAAAACAATCATTAGAAAACATTTTTTCTACTGATATAATTACATTTTTAGACATAAATTTTGGATTTCCATTTAATACTCTACGTAAATTTCTATCTCACCATTTTACTTGCCCTTAATAATTATTAATCTTTCTTCTGACCGATCGATATTTTGTTATCGCAACATTTTGAACTAATCATTATTTTACTATTTCATCATTAACAATTACAGGACCTGCGTTCATCGAATAAAACTACCAACTAACCCATCTCCCGCGTATTTTTCCAGATTTCATTAACGCTTGATCAAAAATAAAACCCCTTCAGCTCGCCGAGAAAACAGAGCCGGCATTTAATCAGAGCGATCGAAATTAATTTGCATCTGCCGGAATCCAAGACGCTCGGACGGCGACTTCCGCGCCCTCGCAAAGTTAAACACTCTGATAAATTCTAATTCGTCCCCACCCTCTAATTACCCAGCCTCCCCCCCGTCGGCATAATGCGAACAAACGAGGCGACGCGGAGACTCTCTCTCTCTCTCTCTTGTCGTCGAGTGCCCCCTTGGCGATGACCAATTCGCCCTGGGGCCAAGTGCCAAGAAAACGCGAGAGCCTCCGTATATATACGCGCAGCGAGAGAGAAACAGAGGGACAGAGAGAAACTCGCTAAGAGGATTCCTCGTCGCTGTCCTTTTGCTCGACGAATTATGTGCGCGGGCGCTTGTACGTATATGTGTGCGACACGAACTTTCCGCGAGCCAGCCTGTATATATCTCGCTTCGACGCGCGTTAGTTTCTCCCCGCGCGGCCGAGCCTTTTCTCTCTCCCTCTGTCTTTGAGAGAGAGAGAGAGAGGGCGAGTTTATACGCGCGGTACTAGAAATGTGTAGAATGAAATATGAAAATGAAAGCGGGACACTCGGAGAAAGGAGGGAATAGGGAGAGAGAGAGAGAAAAGTTTAGCGTCGATGGATACGCGCGAGCGTGAATTTTTCCGCGGAATCCGATACTTTAACAAGATCTTATTTGGATAAGGCTGCCGGGGGATGCGGGAAAATAAATATAAAACTGCAAGCGCAGCCTTTGTTTCTCTTTCAGCTGTGGATTTAGATATGAGCCGGGGGAGGGGGTGTAAAGTGTGTATATATATATATATATATCTCTATCGCGGCTCGCGCGGGAAAGTGACGGTAAAAGAGTTATAGTGTTTTACCGTTGCGCGAATTATCGCTTTAAAGGCGGGCAATAACTTTTTCCCCGTGTTTATTGCTGATTTATCTCGTCCCAATAAAAAACGATTCGATCCCTGCGAGCGCGCATATTTCTTTGTTTATCGAAAAAAAGAGAGGCAGCGCGACTGATGATTACTTTACGAGCTGACGGCCGCTAGAAATTTCCGACCTCATTACAACGGCTAATTTCTTTTTTTCATCGCGCGAGGAAAGTTTGCTTTGCAGCGAGTTTAATCGAAATTACGCGGCTCGTCGAATCTTTTTTCGCGCTTATAATATTCACTCTCCTGCATCCTCGAGCCGTGTCGACAGCTCAAACACGCGCCATTTCCCTCTTTAAAGTGCACCGGGCCACTTTTTTTACCCTTGCGAAATCAAACACGGCAAAGGTGCAATTTGCTCCGTCAAGAACTTAATTAAACTTATTTAAAATACAGCCAAGGTGCGATCGCGGAGAGAAAGCTGTGCGGCGCTTGCTTTTATTTAACGAGCTCCGGCTTGTTCGCTATCTTTCGCCGAGGCGGGAGGAAAGAACAAAGAGATCAGAAATCGAAAGGGATAAAAAGAGTATCGCTTCCCAGGAGGATTCGGTTGCTTTAATAAAATCACATCGGTCTGGATTCTAGTGGCCCCGGTCCTCTAAAATAAAATAGCCCAGTGGGCTCGCGCGATTATCCCGCAACGACGATAACTGAGCCGGCTCGGAAGTCCTTTTCTTATCGCTTGCCCTCTCTCTTTCTCTCTTTCATTCTTTTGCCGCTTCGCCTCGCGGAAGAGGAAGTACGAAGTACGTGGGAGAGAAAAAAAATGAGCAAGTGCCTGGGATAGAGGCGAAAGGGGAGCGGAAACGGGGTGCGGAAAGAAAGAAAGGAAAATCCTTTCCCTCTCTCTCTCTCTCTCTCTCTCTCTCTCTTGCTCGCTCACTCTCCACTTACTCTTTTGGATTTGGGGGGAGAAAATCCCAGTGGATCAAAGCGGATCGGCTCGGGCCGCGATAAACGCGAAATAAAGTATATACGCAGTACACAGCAGCACGCTGAGCAATTGTACGCGGAAATAGGACTGTAGAAGGTTGCGACCCGCCTTGAAATTGAAACAATTAAGGTGACTGCTAGCTTTTATGGCTGGACCGTAAAATAACGTGAGTAGAATTAAAAAATTTTGTTTTCTTTTTTCTTTAAAGTTTCGATCCTGCTAGGTAAATATTTAACTATTGTACGTTTTTTTCAAAGCAAATAGAAAGGTATTAAGAAATTAAGGTTAGTAATTACCGAGGATTTGAAAAAACTGTTACTTATGGAGTGTAGAAAGAATTAATTAAAATTTATATAAATATGTTTGTACTTTTTAGAATAATTATAACAAAGTTTGCTGTAATTCTGTTAAATGTATATTTATACGATTGTAAATATCTTAATTATTTATTTAATAAAATACTAATAATAATATATTATTAATTTTATATAATATTTAATAAATAAATCAAATTTAATAAATTTTAATTATTCATTTATCAATTGTTAAATAAAAATATTATCAAATAAAAACATAGACAGTTAAAAAATTTAATGTAATAAAATATGTGATCTTGTTTCAAATAACTACAATTGATTTAAAACAAATTTTATATCACGATTAACGTAGAATATTTTATTCTACTGTCTAGTATAAATTTACTTTTACATCTATCCGTGTCATAAGTAGTCTATTTTTGTACTGTATAGTCGGATAATAATGGATTACTTTCGACATGGATAGACCTGAGATAAGTGTGTTAGTAAAAGTTGTGTCATAAAGTACTACATAACGCAAGAATATCGTAATAGACTATTAATGTACTGCGCAGCATAAATTAGGCTTCAAAGTATAATCACAGAACGGAGATTAAATAGATCTAGCCGGAGATGCAGCTGTCTCTGATTCTGTTAATAGTTCGCGGGTAGAGAGCATGTCACGGCATGCGTACAGGTGGAAGGTACCTTTGGTCGTTTCATGGACAAAAGAAAGAGAAAACTATTCAGTTAGTAAATAGCACAAATCATTAGAATGTTGCTATGATGATAACATCCTTGGTCAGATTTCTACAAGTTCTCTACCCGAAGGGTTAAAATTAAAAGATTTTTGATAAAGTCATCGATCATTTTTCAATCGAATAGAATAAATACATTAAGAACAATTTCTACTGTATGATTTATGGAAAATTATGTTGCCCTCTTGCGGGCACTTATGGTGTATACCTCCTGGTGCATTATTCAATCATATGCGTCCCTGTATGTAGAAATGACATTAGTCGAGCTATGGTCATCGGTTGCGTAGATGTAAGTTACAGGTGCATGATGCACCAATCGAGTTATACTAGGGCTAGCGCGTATATTATCGGTATATCGGTTGCAAGATTAGGGCTAGGCTCTGAGTACTAAGGTTCATCTATAGTCTAATATGATTTCGTTGTTGCATCCGATCTCTAATGGCAGAGATGGCTACTATAGTGGTCAAAACGTCAGTTTTAGACGATCCAGGCGACTGAGTGATTGAGGAAGGTGGACGCAATCGAGGATAAGATATTAAATAATACTTGATATTAAATTATTACAAAAATAGTGTAAACTGTCAAAATTTATAACAATTTTTTTATTCTAACTAATTTTATCTTCATTATTTATAATGACATAGTTTACAGGTCAATGATTATAAATTTACTCTGTCAGGATTGTACAAGATTGTATATGATCATTTTTATATATAATTTATACACAATTTGTATACATGACTGTATATAATCCTGATAGAATATTTCTACGTGAGTAACAAGAAAAAAGCATTTATTTTAAAGTTATGAATATGACTAAATTATTGTTATTTAATAGTTAAATGAATTAGAAAAGAATCAGATTTCATCTCGTTTCTTCAATTCAATTTCTCAGAAACACAAAAAGTTGACGAATTTAAAAAATTTCTTCACTTTAAATTTACTTATTTGAAGGGAAGTTTGAAGTATCTTAATTTTTCCCGGGAATTTGAAAAGTACTAGTTTTTATTAGAAGCGACGATATCAGCAAATAAAGTTCATATGATTTAAATAAGTAAATAACAAAACCATCAATAGTAATCAATACTTAGATAGGGTTTGCGATAACAAAATGGAGGCTTAAATTCGTCAGAAGATACAAGAAAATAAATGGAAAAAATATCGATAACAATCGTCACCGAGATAAGAAATGGTATTATAAAAGAGCATGTGAGGTGAAAAATAAAAGTTTTGAATAGATCCGTTCAAGCCAAACCAAGAATAACTTATATTCAAGCAAAATAAAAAGTCGAAGTTTAAGACCACCGTTGGCGAGTGAAAGAATACACCATGATTTTTATATAAAAAGAAAACGAATTAAAAGCAAATCGTTATAATTATTGTTTTTCATCTATATGCGGTCTTAATAGTTTGTTTCATAATTTTGTGTTCTTACTCAACGTAGTTTAATAAATTTTAATAACGAACAGAAAGTAATCAAAATTTATATTTTCTATAAAATATTGCTAAATAATACCTATTAATAATTCAGAAGTATTAAATTTCTAGTAGAAATGTTGTTAATTTTTACTAGAAGATATACATATACACACATTTAGTCAGATATTATTTAAAAATTGTATATTATAACTCTCCAAAGGCTATGGAGTAAACAAAAATAAAAATAAGCAATCAAAAATTTTCTGTAACACAAAGCTTTATCTTTGAGAAAGTAACTGTCTGTATAAAATTTTAAGCTTTAATAAGCTTAAAAATTCATAAATGATTACAATTTTCATTCTTACAGGAAATTTTTACCCAAGATTCTCATAAAATTTAATAAAATCTTTTTCTCCGCGCAAATTTAATCTCGTAAAATATCACTTACCTATTCCGCGCTTTCCGCAAGACTACTAAAGCATAATTATATCCCGAGCGCTTATCAAAAGTAGATTAAAGGAATAACGAGCCGCTTGAAAATCTAAAATTGAAAATTAAAACTCAAAACAGAGTGTACACAGAGAAGCCGGGCTGCGCGCAGGCTCGTTTAAAAATTTTCAAAAGAACTTGACTTTTCAAAAGGGATAAAATCATCGCGCAAAGTCAAGTGGCTCGCGCAGAGAACTCGGCGCCCTCCGCTAAGTGCTTCAAGCTGCATAGAAGTCGTTATCTCTCCGTACATCTTCCCAAACCGCATCCCCCCACACATACACCTACACTCACAGCAGCATAAGCTAAGCCTGTTCGTGCAGGGCAAAACGCTCAAACATAGTAAAGCGAGCGTAGTCGGCTTTGTAATTCGCGAGCGGCCTAGAGCCAAGCCGTTTAAACGCGGGGACGAAGGCAGGATGTATCTGTGCGCGTGTGGACGGAAGAAGAGACGCAAACGCTCGGGGAGAAAGTGGAAAGAAAAAGGAAAGATAAATATGCGGAGCGCGCGTACGAGTTGATTTTGCGCGTTAATAGGGTGAGCCTTTGGCGCCGAGCGTATACCGTGCGAGGCTAATTTAAAAGAGGCGAGCTGCGCGCGTTTGATTGGCCGAGTTAATGCGGATTGATTGGAGTGCGCGGCGCGGGAATGAAATTAGGCTGGGAGGCGATATATTCGCTAATGGGTAAATAGTTCGTTGAGTGGGTATTGTGGGGGGCGCTTGGATTTTATTTAAATGTGGGATTTTTTGGAAGATGAGAATGGATTTGTTTGATGTAGTGTTAGCACTTACTGAAGCTGGATTAGTTTGTTAATTGATAAACGGCGAAACTCACCTGAAACAGAATAAAAAAATCATAATTAGATATATAGTTATTTGAGCAGGAATTAATGTATATAAATAAGCATATTTAACATAAAAGTTTTATTATTCTGAAGATTTTGGTCATTCGTATGATAAAATCCTGTAGCTAAAAGTTTTCAATAATAGAAAACTATTAAAACACGCAATCTGTCTTATTTATTTAGAAACGTTAATTACTAACTTATCACATACAGTCTATAACATATTTACATCGCGATCACGTGAGCTCCTTTACATACTCTTTTCAACACAGTAAACAAGCTTGCGCACCGTATAAGCTCCACAAACCTTCACACGTGTTTGCTCGACGTTCCGAGTACATATACCCGCACACATAGCCCCATGTATATATAAGCATCTGTCCTTGAGCATAAAATTATCAAATGGAGCACGCACAGCCATATAAAGACACTCAGGCGCAGGGAAGGAAGGTTTACGGAAACAGGTCACTCTTATTTGCGCGGTATGCGAATACTCGCGTGCGCTGGCCGAATCAAACGTATCTCTATATATAGAGGCGCGTAATTGTATTTGGTCAGCGCTTGCTGAAGGGGAAAATTGGCCGAACGCGTGCTGGCCGGCTCTGCACGCCTGGATTCGCGTGTTTATACCGGAGCTGCTCTGCGCGTATCGCCACTAGGTAAAATAATAGCCGATGCTGCTGTTAGTGGCTGAGCGTTTAGTTAAGCTCTTGGCAGGGGAGGTGTTTTAAGAATGTGTTTCTTGTGTGTGTGGGTTGTTGTGGTGGTGGGTGAGGTTCAAATTGGAAGGTTTTTGGAAAGGGAAAGGTGTGAGTCTTTAGAAGATTTTGTATATTTTGGAATCGCTGACAGTTTACGTGCAGGTTTTCGGAGGGTTTGTAGAGAAGTTTGAATTACTGAATGAAAATAACGAGTGTAGCGTTTTCAGAAATATTTTAAGTTTTTATTGCGAGAATTACTTTTAAATTTTCTTTATAATTTGAAAAGAAAAGAAAATAGGTTTATTTATATTTCAATAATGAAAAAACTAAACATTTTATTTATCGCATAAGAAGTTTTTAATCAATACTTCTTTTTACAAAATATATTACCGTTACAGATTTATTTTTACATCTGCGTCGTAACCTTCATACGTCCGATTGATCCATGCCGCTAAGGGCACTGTTTTCCTCACCGAGTTAATAACATTTTCCAAATATACAACTTTTTCGCGTATCAATGCTATTCCTCATCATCCTCGAGTGTTTTCATGTTATTCTCGCTCAATTACTCGAACTCAATCCCATCCGCTCGGCCAACTTCGTTTCATCTCCTCGAGATTTTGCGAGCGTGCGCGGAAGAGAAAGAGAGAGAGAGAGGAAGAAAGTAGAGCCACTGATAAACAGCAATGACCCCCTCCTGGCGCGCGGAAGCTAATAAATTGGCTAAGCCCCGCGGCGTCCATCTTACTCTCTCCCTCTAAAATTCATAAAACTGCATTAACCCTTGCGGCTAAAACGGAAAACAAGAGATACTACGTAGCTCAGTAGCCGGCCGCGTATAAGGCTCTAAAGAAAGCGAGAGAGAGAGAGGAAAATAGAGAGATAGAAAGAGAGAGCACGCTGCAAAAGAAGGAACGCCAGAAGGAGAGCTGGAAAAAGTTGGCCGAGAAGGCGACCGTGGAGAGAGAAAAGGAACGGAAAGGAGGCGGACGGCGTATACACACGTCCACAAAAGGGAAAGAGTGAGTGAGTGAGAGAGAGAGAGAACATCTTAGTGGAAAGCCCGCCTTGCGTATAGTCGCGCTTCCTGAGTGCAAACATATTTCTTCGGGGTGTCTGCGCGCGCGCGCGAGCGCGAGAGAGAGAGAAGGAGCGAGCGCACGCCGGCTCCTTCGGGTAAAAAGGAAACTTATATACCTACGAGCCCTCGTAAAAGTGTTTCAGTATTTTAGACTTAGAAGGAGGAGAGAGTAGTGAGTGTAGGTATATACCTTTGGTACTCTTATGGGACGCGTCTCTCTCCCTCTCTCTCTCTCTCTCTCTTTTCTCTCTGTGCCATTTTCATCTCGAGAGAAGAGAAGAGCTAGCTGCTACTCGCGCGGGCGCACATATAGCCTTTTACTTTGCATAAACATTGGCGCGCCGAGACTGACGCCAGCGCGCGAGGGCATCGACGCTACTGGCGCCTCTGTCTGCGCGCACCTTCAAGGTTATACTACGAGCCGGCGTTCGCGCGCCTTTCGCGTTATTTTTATTTTTTCGGATAACGCCGCGCGCGATGGCCCAACGGGGGGATTTTATTTCGGATTTTAACGGCGAGTATGGCGAGTTCAGAGATGAGATTCTCCCTGCTTTCTTGCTCGGGCTTTACGGTTATGGTGACAGTTTCGAATTGATTTTTTTTTTTGCTTCGCCGAGGTATGAAGATATTTTTGTTCTCTTTCACGAGCTACGGAGATTCCGATGCATGAA
>JAPYZB010002365.1:0-12148 GCA_030522745.1 Eupelmus kiefferi
GCCCTGTCTTAGAAAATACGCTCGAAATGCTCAACTTTCTCTACCAATTTTAGGCATGGAAAAGGGCCTATTTCTTGCGCGTGTTGGGAAAAATGATTTATGCAAGCTTTTTCTTTCACTGTTATATAATATTTTATTAAGATTCAATTGAGACTCTCAAATAAATCACTTACATAAATTGTATAATGGTTTTATTAAGATTATAAAATCAGATTATAAACATCGTTACATTTTTGATAGAATGTTAATTTGGTCATCTACAATAAAAAAAACTACATTAAATTACAACGGAAGATCCACTATTTCAATACACCGGCTCAATCCAAGATTTCTCCGACTTTTTCAAAGTCACATACAGGTTTATTAAATTCGACAGACGAAAAAAAAGAGAGCTGATAAATGAAAATACCGCTCCATTCCCGGATATCTTGAAATATAAAACATATGTAGTCGAGCGGTACACGGGCATTATATGCCAAAGTAATAGCAGGAACGTGCCAAGTCGAGTAATCCAGCCGCAGAGGCCCAGGAATTTGGAAAATGCGGGCAGACTGCCGGGAAAAATAAAGCAGCGTTACCATCGGCGGCCCACAGCGCCAGGAGAGCAATATAGAAGAGAGAAGAGGCTTAACTCTAAGAAGAAGAAGAAGCCGAGCCGAGAGAATAAAACAAGTTATCGTCTCCAGATGATTTTCACCGCAAGCTCGAAGCTTACAGCAAGACGTAGGAGTAGGCGCTAAAGGATAAACAGCGAGGAGTTAACAAAGGATGGCGAGGCCGCCGTAATAGAGCGGAGAAAAGTACGGTAATAAAAAGCCCGAGGTACAAATAAACGGGCCGAGTAAAAGTCATTAGAGGAAGCGGGGGCTGGGAAGGAGGAGGATTGGTAATAAGGAAGACAGCGGGCAGTTTAACGAACGGCCGAGGCTTGTAAAGAAGAAAGATGCTGTAAACTATGAAGGATATGAGAGGGGGGAGGCATGAGCTTTTGGGGCCAGTGCGGCAAATGAAAATAGCGCTGGATGGTGCTATTCTTTTTTCTTCGGAGAGATAAAGATGAAAAGTAAAGGCGTGCTGTTTGCTTTGAGGAATTAATATGAAGACGTTTAATTTTAATGTCAATTATTCTTACTACTATTGCATCGATATTTTTTTCTTTATTCTTAATTTTTCTACTCACTTAAGTCGATGCTACTGTTTTTGTATCATGGAATAATTTTTTTTACAAACATTAATAAATAATTATACGTTATTTTAGAAAATTCGAATTAACTCAGAACAAGTCATATGCATCTCGCCCGTTAACTCAAAACGAAACACCACCGACCATCACCTTATTTTTCCTTTCCCCTATAATTCACATGTCAGCGTGTCCCAAGATAAACAAGCGACCCTAAAAGCATTCGGCGAAACGCTGAACCAACAGACCAACAACCGACACGTTCATATCCCCCCCTCTCAGCAAAATGATCGAATTCACAAGCTCAAGGAGTCAGTTTAGCATGCCGGCGAACGTCTGCGTCTGAAAGGCGCTGCACACGGAGAGAAGGAAAGCATCCAGCTCTCGAGTATAACGCAGTCGGACAGAAGACAAGAATTGCCGCTCGGGAACCGGCGGAGCGCGGCGCAGGGGTCCAGTGAACAGGGGCACAGGACGAGAGATGACGGAATAAGAGAGAGAGAGGGAGAGAGAGCTGGGAAGCAGTAGTAGTGCGGAAAGCGAGCGGGCGGGCAAGCTAAGCGAGGCGGAAGCGCAGGCCGCTGCCCGGCGCAGGCACACACAAGCCGGTGGATCGATGCGCCGGCGGGGGTGGCCGAGGTATACACATCCGCGCGCGCGGGAGACGCCGCAGCTGCAGGAACTGCAGATGGAGAAAGATAAAGAGGGAGCAGCGGCGGCAGGAGAAGAGAGAGAGAGAGAGAGAGAGAGAGCATAAAGGAAGATGGATGGGAGAGAGGGGGAGGCGCTGGATTCTTCGTTCTTTAAAAACAAAGCTTATGAATGAATAATGCATGGAGGCGGTGTACAAAGAGGTGGCTGCTGCTGCTGTTTTGAAATTATGATCTGACAAATGTGGAGGAGGCTAAGGGGTAGGTAATGTAAATATCGGCCAAGAGACGCGCTCGCTGCTGCTGTTTGTTTTTCCAGTGTGGCCAAAGGAATTGAGGCGATTGCTGTTTCAGTGGGATGATGTCTGATGGGTTTTGGTTGGTCAAGAGGCAGGGGTGACTTTTAGTGTTGGTTCGTGAAAAGTTCACGGGATTGTAGTTTTGTTGTTATTTTGTAAAAATTGTTGCTGCATTTGTTAGAAATCGATAGGTTACGCAAGATGATGCATTGAATAAAGAAATAAATCTTTTATCACTAATTAATAAGCTACATTCCCTTTCAAACACTTTATTGACAAATAAGTGTATATTTGCTGATGGTGGAAATAAGACTCTTTCATAATCTGTAATTTAAGGTATAAAAAAAGGTATAATTAAAAGAATTTAATTCTAATTATTTAATTATTAAAAGAGTAAGTTAAAAAAAAACAAACAGAAGTAGAGGAAAAATTATTATTGTATGCAGATTTATTTCCGTTAGTGAAAAATCTTTAAGATGAATTACTAAGATAATCTGTTCTATTTCGTTGCTTTACCACTGCACTGCAGCGAAGCCAGTAACTACGTCCTTTGTTGCCAGAATGTTAGCGGTCACTGTTATGCAAAATTAACTGCTACTTTTAAGATAAAATCACGAAGTAAATAACTTCTTACCGGTAGCTATTATTGAAGTAACTACTTTTCGCTAAGTAGTTATTGGGATAAGATCTTTTGAAAAAACGTAAAATGGAAATTATGTAGACAATTTACTAAGATTTGAACAAGTCAAAGTAAACAGTTATTACTTTAGTGGAAAATAAATATTACACTTAACTAATAAACCATTGTTTTTCAAATTATATTAGTTGATTTTAACGTTTGCTTTTATTATTAAAATAACATTGTATAAATTAATCTGTTCATATAAAAAGGAATTAAGGTTCATTTATATTTCAACCAATTCTTAAAGTCTATCTAGTAGCATATTACATCACTAGAGTAGCCTATTCTACTAATAAACAGTCACATTTAATTTACACATAATCTCTCGCATTCAGTATCGTTGTAATTATCATAAAGAGTTTAAAATGATAATAGTTATTTTTAAGCTTCCAATTTTATGATAGATTTTGCATTATTAGAAGATTTTAGAATCCTGCTCTTAATTTTTAAAATGTCGACTCGCAAAGCCTTTTAAGCAGCGACGCTTTTAATTATTTCTCATTTTTGTTCATGAATGCTTCAAAAGAAAATGGTGGACG
Organism: Eupelmus kiefferi; assembly: GCA_030522745.1. Classification (NCBI taxonomy): domain Eukaryota; kingdom Metazoa; phylum Arthropoda; class Insecta; order Hymenoptera; family Eupelmidae; genus Eupelmus; species Eupelmus kiefferi. The sequence goes on from JAPYZB010002365.1 coordinate 3,351, forward strand.
AGTAAAAACTGGTTTCTAATACGTAATGTTCATTAAATTTCGCGATAAAATCACATGAAGACGTTTTTTACTAGTCACTAAAGGATTTATTTAGTAGATAAATAATTGATGTTTCTAGTTTACCGTTAGTGCTGGTACTGAAGGTGACATTGATTATAAGGATGGCTGCTGCTAATGTCAAAATCAGAGCCCGATATTTCTCTAAGAAATTTATTCTTAATAAATATATATAAATATACAATTTATGTTCTTCATCGAGCCTTATTGTGCTGATTTAACCTTAGTGATAAGAAAAAAAACGTAATATAAACATTTGCAAAATTATTAGGCTACTTTTCCAAAGTTTTTTGAGGACAAACATTATAATTTTGAATGGATGTTTTAATCGTTCATACAGTAAAATTTAATACTCCTAACATTAATTGTAAAATTTTAGTCAAAGGTCTAGTCGACATTTTTATATAAAATAAGGGATTATGGGATATGGTTAAATTTATCTTCTTATATCAAAACTTTCTATATATTGAAGAAGTCGCATTATGATGTCTCATTTATAAACAAAGCTTTCTAATTTAACATTTGCCAAATAAAAAACTTCTTATTAGATTTTTGGCACATATAAAAATTTAAAAAAAATACCTTTATTACAAAAAAAAACTTTCCCTTTTTAATAATTTAAAGTTATTAAGTAAACAATTTAGTAATGTAAAAAACGCAGTAAAATTGGAATCAACTAGTTTCTTATTTTTTTTTTGTAACAAATCAAAAGACATTTCAAGTGAGTGACTCGCTTCAATTATACGTTGTCGCTCAATTAAGTTTTAATTGCAATTAATTCTGCTTGATTTTGTACGTTCTCCAGCTCGCTGAATTTCTCGCTGTCATCAAGAAGTTTGAATTTTCCTTTAATAAATGAAAAATAGAAAAAAAGGGAAAACTATAAATGAAAAATAAGGTCGATAGAGAGAGAAAAAAGTAGAGAAAAAATATGTAAGAAAAAAAGATATATTAAAATGAAAAAAAGATAAGGGGGAGAGAAGTGTAGGTCAAGCCGCCCTACCTGTGTACGACTTTTCGTACGGCACACGTGCCCGTTTCTCTCCCTCACCCTCCTTTCTCGCTCTATCCACTACGTTTCTCCCCTTTTTGGCTTGCCGCTCGCTCTACGGACGCGTGGCTCATTGGATTCTCCGCTTCTCTTGCCAGGAGCCCAGCCTCCGCTGCTTATTTATTCCTTTTTCGAATGATGAATCGGCTCCCAGTTTGGCTCTCTTCTCCGTGCTTGCATTGATTCTCCCCGTCGGTATAATTACCGTGAAAGTAGTTCGCAAGCGAAAAGCTATTTCCACGCTTGATTTAGTATTGATCTCAGCGAGACGCGACTTGAGGCGATATTGTCGAAATAAATTAAATTGACTTTGATGCTCCAGAACCTTCTTAATTTTATAATGTTGTAAACAAAATTTTAATTTTATGCGACCTGTTTCAGTGTTCTTTGCTTATGTACTCGTCGTAGCTTATTTACAAAAACTAGATTACATTGAATGCGTTTACTGAAAGTTGGAAGTTAAAGGAGACATAAAAAAAGATTTAATTCAATCTTAAGAAGCGAAAAGGAGACTTTAAAAGAAGCGGGTATTCTTTGTGATTTTCAACCATTTTAACCTTTTCGCACTCTTGCCGGACTTTAAAACTATACATTTCCATACATTAAAGACAACTTTTTAATCTTGAAAAAGTCTAAATTATTTCTTAAATTACCATGAAACTTTTTTATTGGCAAATAGAAAGTTATGAGAAAAATAAGCAAAAAAGTTTTTGGTACTGTCGAGTTTTATTTCTATATACATGTTAATATACATTATAGAATTCTACTTATAACTACGTTTTCCGGATATCTGAAATAATTTAGTTTAATTATAAGAACTTTTTCACTAATTATATATGACAGGCTGTGGATTTTTGACACACAATTTCCTTTTCCTATAGGAAATGAATAATAATCTAAAAACCGAAATAAATCATCTGTCATTAAAGTAAAAAATTCATGGAGCTGAAAAATCCAATGATATTAGCAAGTGAAAGGTCCGTTTTCAGTGTAAAACTAATATTGCCACTTGCATGAAAAATCGAAATCGTCGAGCCGTGAAAACGGGAACCGGGTGGGTGAGTAGCATCAGAAAAAACGGAAAAAATCCCTAGTCAAATGGCTCAAGGGCAATCGGGTGTGGCCTTTATCGCCTTCTTTTTATACCTCTCCTCTTCTGCTTCTTTTCCTCTTTCCACCTTCGCTCTCGCCCAGTTCATTGAACGCTTACGCATATACCCTCGTTAAATCATGTTAGCACAAACAACAAAAACCGTTCGTACTTATTTAAATAAGAAATCTAATAAAAATGCAACTAATCAACTTTAACGCGCAAACTTGCTAACGTAAAACCAAATATGTTATCGCAAACAGAAGCATATAGATACAAGTAAGATAACTTATTAGAGGAAAGATAAACAAACAATCAAAGCCACATAAATCCTCGCATCGCAGCAGAGCAATCCCTAAACAAGTATGACAAACTATTCGCTGGGTATTCTTCGCGTTTTCTTTAACTTCGAAAATGGCTCTTTTCCTCTCTATTTCGTTTCTCATTCAGGCAACAGTAGCCCAGAAGCTTCGTATTGTCGAGCGACTAGAAGGTGACAGCCGCAGAAGCGAAATGCACAAAAGGGAAGGAAGAAGAGAGGCAAAAGAGAGAAAGAAAAGCCGAGAAAGAGCGAGAGAGGACGATAGGCCTTTTCAGGGAACGATTTGACAGTCGTTTCAACTGCGCGCTCCTTTTAACCGCGCGACGCGCACAATGGAGCTTTTCCAGCGGTAGGAAAACGACACGCGCGCTTATATACACGCCGGGATCATTTATCCCACGGTTTGATCGCACTTGATGTCCTTTGTCTCTCGCTCGGCTCGTCGAAGGAGAGTAAAAAGAACAACAGAGCCAGACAGGCCGCGCGAGCTCGGCGAAATCGATGAGGTGCCGTCGGTTACGAGGGCAATTTCAATTACGCAAATATCCTCCGAGAGTCATCTTTCTTCGCGCTCATTCGCCTATATGAAGATAGCGCGCTCCATTGTTTCTCCGGGTGCGTTTGCCGAATAAAGTAAAATTTTTCTCGCCCTCTCTCCCCTTCTCTCGCCTTTCTCGTCCTTTTATGTGTACCTTCCTGGGCTTGGTTCTAGCCCCGGCGCGCTGGCAGAGGGAAAAAAGGATGAAGGCTGTCTGCGAATGAAGGGGCCGCGACTGACAGCGCAATTATATCGCTGAATCGTATCGAAGGACGCTTCCAACCAAGTCGAGAAGGCTCAAGGACGATTCCTTTCAGTGGGCTAATTGCGTAGTTCTGCTCAATGAAACGGATTTATAATCTTTTTTTTTTCTCTTCGTTGTTAGTTGATAGAGCTGAGGTTTCAATACTTTTTCATTAGCCGATTCTTTCGTAGATTCGGGAAATTCGTTCGAATAGGTATAGTGCGGAATTTTTTTTGGGATATCAATTGATAGTGGTGATTGAGTATAAAAGGCGAATAATAGTACATTACGCAACTAGTGAGCAATTGACGAATGAGGCGAGTATGGAAAAAATCTATAGTCCTGAGTAGCGTATAATATTTTTCTTAATAAAGTAAGAGAAATCTGATTATGAGAGCCTGTTTTGAATGAGAAAAATATTACATTCTCTCACTATCGAGGGAATACAGTCTTTTAGTTGCTATTAAAGAAATATGCTATTTTTTCAGGTAAAACAGGCTTCAAAAATAAAATTTCCATTACTGCGTTAGGAAAAAATATTTTTTATTCACTATTGTATGATGCAAATGAATACCTAGTCTACCTTATTGCAGGAAGGAAAAGCAGTTGGGAGGAAAATGGAAAATTTACGAAGCATACTTTTCATAAGATTCAACAAAAGGATGTGAAGAACAATGATGAACGCTGTTATTGTTTGATAATATGCTTGGCTAGAAATGAGATTGCCAGAAAATTAAGTAGGCCGAAAAATATTTTTTATCGATCAATTCAGCTAAGTTACTTTAAATATTTTTCAAATTTTAAGAAGATAATAGCACTGGATTAAAAATATTTTTTGCATTATAGACGCTATTAAAAGTTTAAAGTGCTGAAGCCGCAATAAAAATTCTATTGGCACTGATTAGATTTAAGAAACGTTGTGGCCCTGGATGTAACGAAAACTACCGTGATAAAGAAAATCAAGCCAGCGAACCAGTTAGGGGCATCCCACAGTGGAGTCAAAATATAGAGCGACCGAACTAAGTATACACGTTTTCGTATGCGCCATTTTCTAGTGCCTGCGAAAACGCGTACATAATTAATAAGGCGATAAACTTGTACGCACTAAATTACAGACGGCGAAGTTTACGAGCGACGGTTTAGATAATTATGCGATAACTTTCTTATATGTTATCTTTTATCTGAGTAATAGACATATACTTGATGAAGAAACTTCAATGAAATAATATTTACATTACACGTATTTTAATGCATCTGTTTAAGTATTTATAAAAAAATTTTTTTTAGAATTAATTATCGAATATCCGCTCAACATAAGTTTATAAATTATCTGATATAAAGTTACATTTGCATTGATTTTAATAACAAATATTATAGTAAATAACCATTTTAGTATTATTATTATGATTTAAATTAAATAAATCAAAATCCTACAAATAAATATAAAATGAATGCATAATGGAGTTTACAAAATTTTTGTTTATTCTGGTCCAAACAACGAACAATGCAACTCATAAAAATTTAATTAAAATCTGTCATAAGCACCGATGGATTTTGAAAACTTGTTAATTGATTTTAAAGTATCTATATAGAGTATTCTTAAACGGAGAGGCAAGTAAAAAGTATATTATAACGGAAGTAAATTATAACGGAAAATAATTTTATATTTTAATTTGTAAACAAAAATATTTTAAAATAATTTTGAAAATAATGGCGGATTTGTTTTTTACAAACCAGCTTTTCATTGATGCGTGTTAATTAAGTGCCGGGATCAAACAACTTGCCGAACGCTATAACTCAAAAAAGTATTGTCAAAGTTTTGATTTTGGAAATATTTCAGGTTGAATTGGAAAATTATTAATTCTTGTAGAGAATTTTTTTATTTTTTTGTAATAAACCTAATTTTCAGCTAATAAGCCTAATTAAAGGAAAGTCGTGTAATCTGAGAGCTCATTTATTAAAAAAAGAAAAAAAATATTGAACCTTCGTTAAATTTTAATAAGAAGTCCACTGGTAATCGTAAATTTGATCTTATAGTTCTTATTTGTGAAAATAAAATAAGACCCTAAACTTTTGACATAGGAAATGAAAAGATAGGAAAATTTTACAATCAAATATGACCTTGACAAACTAGTAGATATATAACCCTAAATAATATCCCAAAGTCAAATATAATTTTGGCATTAAAGCTTGAGAAATACTTTTCCTAGAGAAGGATGACCTGAATTAAAATGGTAGGATTTTTCCGAAAGTAATCTTTATTTAACCTTGCCAAAACTTTCAAGGTCATTGGTTGAATTACTAAATACGCCAATAGGTTAATGGAGACTGATCCCTTACTAACATATATTTGATTTTCATGTTAAAAACTTGTTATTAAGCAACAACATATTGCCAATAATTTCCTTAATCAACTGAATAGAAATGAGTTATGCCACAACTGACTAAAAACTGTCTTGCCTTAAATAACTGGAAGATAATAAGTCTCACCTTATTAAGGATTTAATGCTACATGGCAATAACAACTTAACAGTCTGGAAGTCTTACCTTAACTGATGGTAAAAGTAAGTGGCTAGAATTAAAAAAACAGAATTAACCTTGAAAAAACTTTGGTGGTCATTTACCTTGTCAAATGTAAGACTATTACTGAACTAAAGGATAAGCGCGCTACGCGTGCCTCGTAATTTGTTGATAGGTTCTTTTGTAATCCAAACTAAACTTCTTCTGTTTCTGAAGCTGTCGATCGAGTCAAGTTCGAGACATCTCGCAATTTTGATTGTCGTTCAACGATAAAATCTCGAAGTGGATTTTTATATAATGGATTGGATTCCTTAGTAAAAATTATCTAAGGCTTAGTATTGCTTTTCCTTATTTTATCAAACGCCTTTGGGATATCTAGAAATTTTACTACTTATTCCTTAATCTGTGTAATGTAAATATGTAAATATAGTCACGAAAAGATATAAATATTACACTGCACAATTTATTCAAACAATTGCTAACAAAATAACTGTTTTAGAGAATTTCGTTCAAAAGAAAGTGTTAACCATCAATCTAATAATTCAGTAATTTTCGTAAGAAAAATTGTAGGAATAATTTAATAAAAATAAAAATAAAAATCATTGATAAAAATTTATTCATTATTATATTCATTATTTTATTTCTTTATTATTATTTTATTCATTATTGATAAAAATTTATTTTTCATTTTTATTTAATAATTAGACATTAATAAGCACATATCTACAAAAAATTTCGTTTCATAGATCCTAATTTCAAATCAATAAATTATCGGCACAAGACAAAAAAAGTGCAATCCAGCCTTACCAAAGCGACAACTCAAAGCGCCTTTGATCTTGACTCAATATCTTCAACTCGACCTTCAGACTAAGTTCTACCCCACTCTACCTTCATACAATATCAGGCAAAAAGTTCAGCTTTAAGAATTGTTTTGCCGGGCGCGCGTGGAAAACGTGCCGCGACCGTCATGGGGAAAGGGGAAAAAGCTTACTCTCTCCACGTCCGGGGATTTGAATTTTCCGAGCCGGATTGTAAATAGCAGCTGCACGCGCGGTCAGAGCACCGACCTGAGAGTGCGGCTGCACGCTCACCGATTCGGGACATACATACATACAGAGTGGGCAAGCGTTATTGAATAACATTTCTGGACTTTTATTTCGGGCACGGGCCGCGCGGGCTAGGGTATCGAGCTTGAAGCGCACACGTGCGTCCATGGCTACATTTCGCGTACGATGCAGCCGACCGGATTGCGAAAGCAGCTGTATTTTTTACGCTAGTACTGCGCGCGTTATAGCTTTGCGGAGATTTGAGCACGCACTGAGTTGCGTAAGTTTTTAGGAAAATAGAGAAGTTTGTTTCGCTGATATTTTATTTAATCTTATTTTGTAAGATACTTTGAGTCTTATTGGTAAGTACTTTGGTCAATGTAAGTTAAAAATTACAGTATAAAAATTTTAGCAAACTTTTGCTTTCTAGGATTTTCAATCCTATTGTACAAGCTAAAATATATGTACAATTTTTCGTCACGTGAATTTCGTATCACATTGGTCAACAATTGCGTCTTCGGCAAAATTTAATCTAGCCATCTTTGCTGTCATTTCGTGCCAGTATTGCATGGAACTAATATTATAATAATAATCTGGAAAAAAAGAAAAACAAAATTAAAAAAATTTTGAAATAATTTGAGTAAACGCTAAAGCAGCCCATCACCTTGGTTAGTCCGTCACCTTATGGATACGTAAGTACAAGTATACAATAAAAATTAGTTTTTAAATAATTGAGATGTTGTTGAATACTTTTCTTATTCTATAACTCAGTAATGCTACAGCAAAATTAATACAGTCTTTACTTAAGCGTAGTTTTCAAAGTAGAGCCTTTGAAATTGCTTCTTAAATCATCAAAGAAAAATCTTAATCCCGTAGCCACATACCCCAGGTGCATTCACCTCTTTCTACACTGGCCTTAACAATTTCCAACTTTCCAAGCCCCTCAAGACGTGCAAAAAAAGAATAGCCCCTTATTAAAGCCACAGCCCCGAAGATTCAATTCCAGCAAGTCGACATTTTTCCCTATACACGTTTACAGAAAGAATGAGCCGCCCACGACGTAACTCACTAGCAGCTTGAAAAGAGAAAAAAAAGGAAAAGAACGAGAGAGGTGAACTTTCTATATACACGTCCTTTCTTTCGGAAATTCTCGGAGGAGCCGGCTCTTGCTATGCGGCAGACTGAAAAATTGAGAGACCCGATTGGCTTGCAGCAGCTCTCCCTCTTGTCACTAACACACACACATACGTGCGCTTTGCATCGGCGTGCTCATTTTTCTTTCATCGGCCGCTCGTGCGTTTGATGCAGCAGTGCACGTACGATTGCCTTTTCGTGCATTCCGACTACTCGGCCCGCGGCTCGTTATTTTACACGGATTTTCGCGAGGAGCTTGAGCGCGGATCGGCCGAATTTATCGACGAGCTGTCCCGCTCGTTTTTTTCACTTTTTTTGCGATCCGAGCGCGCTTTTTGCCGAATTCTCGGCTGTTAATTTTCCTTTCGCGCTGGAGTTTCGAGCGAGCTTTAGAGCTCAGACTTGAAGAATCTTTTATGGCCGAGAGAGGATTTCGTGCTGGGGACGAGCTCGAGTGAATTTTTGAAATGCATCTTTTGCTTTTCGCGTGTAAATTGGATTTTTAAGGACTTGCTGGATTTTTCATGGGAGAGGATGCTTCGTTATAGAGTGTCTAGTAAACGTTTGTTGCATTTTTTACGATTCTTGTATTGGACTATAAATTTGGGTTATAAATCGCTACTCGTATTGGACTATAAATTTGGATTTTTAAATTTACGAGAGAATCATAAGAAATCAAATATATGGCAGAAAATTCTATAAGTTAGCGTTGATAGAATATATATTTATACTTTTTTATTCTTTTAGTAATTTAATATTATTGGCCTACTACTAAAAAATGCGTGACGTTTTGACG
>JAPYZB010002366.1:0-19010 GCA_030522745.1 Eupelmus kiefferi
TCACGACTCCAACATTGAATTGAACCAATATCAATCGGATCGAGCGCTGTAGATTCCATAAACTGGTGGAATTCCACGACCAAATTTTTTTCCGTGTGGAGGAATACAAAATTGTAAAAAGAGGTTTTTTTACGAGTCAAAGTGGCTGTATTTACAGAAGTTGAAAATCGTTGTGAAATATGCTGAGTGAAAAAAACAGAATATATTTTTGTAATTGTTGAAAAATTTTTAAGATTTTAGAAATAACGGAATATTAAAAGAATTGATTCATATTTTAAAATATTTAAATATACAGAAAAACGAAGGAGGATGTCATGGATAAGGAAAAAATTTAATTAAAAATTTAATAAAACAGTGTTTTTATAATATCTATATAAAAAGGATGTAATAATTTATTAAAAAATTTATTACACACCTATATTTATATATTTATTTAAACACCTATAATAGAAACATATTGCTAGAAAATTAATTGATATTAAAGTTATAATTTTTAAATATTTGTGCGCCTGAATTGATAAAACAAAGAAAGCCTAGTTTTTTAGTGTTTTTCTCAAGCTGATATTTCATACCATCTTACTTTATTTTATTTTCTGTTTTTAATGTACGTTAAATAAAAGTCTAACTACTAGCTAACTTAAAATATCAAAAGTATATAGTTTCCTTGCACTCTTATATCGTACAGTAAGAAGGCTTCTCTTAAAAATAAAAGAATAACTGTTTATTTGTAAAAGACACTAAATTATTAAATTTTTCTTTTGCGCGAAACTTGGCTAGGATCAAAGACTACTGCACGACAACTCTTTAATTACAAAGTGATGTTAAAATGGAGCACGAACGAAGTTTCCTTTTGTGTTCTATACATTTTTTCTTTATGTAGTAGCAAATGTGGTTATAAGCCATTCTCATGACATCAAATTGGAACCAAGCTCATGCAAGACAAGCAAAACAAAGTTTCTAGAAAATTAAATTTATTAAAACTAACAAGAAGAAACCAGAGTGAGCGGAGAAAGGATTTCAACAAGGCTTTTAAGGTCGATACTCATATTTCAATGGATACTTCTTTCCGATGTGTAAACTATCTAATAGTAAATATGTATTTTTTAAAATATGATATCTACTTTCCGGTCATAATATTCTAAATATTTGTGTTATAGAAATCGTAGAACAAGACAATAAAATGAGGCAAAACTTTATTTAAGCTTTGATTTATTTAAAAAATCGATACTTTAAAGAGATATAAGAATATAAAAATGTTACTGAATTTCTCCAAAAGTAATCATTAAAATAAAAGACAACGGTTTATCGAAAGAAAGCAAAAGAAAATAAAAGACAAAAATTTATCAAAGATAAAGACTGATAATAATAATTTTTGTAACATCAGAAATTTTTTTATTCTGGGCTTTGAGTTTTTATAACTTGATATAGATATAGTGTTACGTAATAGTAACGTAATATTATTGTAAATAAACTAAAAATATTTAACATTCAAAATTAATTCCTAAAAATGTATAAATAAATTTTTACATGGTGATTTCCGCCTTATATTTCGCCGATTCTACATCTGAATACATCGATATTCTACTTTATTCAAGCAAAGTATTACTGCAAATTTTTAATTAAACTGCAGAGCACAAACTTACAAATCAAAACGTCACCTATTCCCATCAATTTGTTACTTAGAAGCGTGGTAACAACTTTGATGAAAAAAAAAAAGAAAATAAGAAAATCAAATGAAAAAGATTTTTCTCATTCCGTACGTGCCACGAAAACAAAACAAAACATCACACTACACGGGAACCGCCGCAGAAAAAAAGTAAACAAGCATTTCTCTAAAACTATAAATCACCAATTCGACCGGCCGCGTCAAACGAGCACATTTCATGAAACAAGTCGCGGAAAAACTGAAATTTGCTCTCTCTCTCTCTCTCGCTTTGTTTCTACCTCTCGCTCTCTTTCCTCTCTCCCTCTCTCAAGAATCAAATAAGAGATCTCAGCCAAGCGATCCACATTGATAGGCCTCTCGAAAGAAAGGGGGGAAAAACTCCTAATCTTGCTCTCGCCTGGAAAAGCGCTAGAGGGTTATTGCTAGTAAAATCCGTCGTGTTGACGGGCATACGAAAGCGAGGACCGAACGTAGCTGTTGTATATACATAGGAACGTATGCGACGAGCGATACACGCATGCAGCCGGGTGAAGGGATGACCGTGATGCGCGAGGGACGATTTGTCACTGGCACTCTAACAGAATTATAATATCTCACTAAATTTTGACGCGCGCGCGCGCGCAGCCGCTTATGCATTGGCTGACAGTGATGTATATTTGCACACAAGCAGCGCAACGCGTGACAGCGAATAACTCGTGTGAAGGCGGATTTGCGAGCAAGATTTTTCGAATGCGGGCTCGTAGGATTTAGTATTTTTATTTTTATACTGAGCTTTGGTGAGGGAAGTGTATTTTCGGTTTTTTAGTCTTAAGTAGGGATAGATCGAAATCGAAATTATTTATTACGAAATTAACATTTTTTTTATGCTGAAATTTAGACCCTAATATAAAATTTATGTACGTCACATGAAATCTTATACGAGATAATATGAGGAGGAATTTATTGATTTTCTCATAAGGGATAGCACAGAAATACCAAATTGAGGTCTCATAAAGCATCATCTTAGCCTTCTTTATTGAGCCGGTACATCAATATTTATCTTAACATATTCATTATTGAATAAAAAAACCTTAAATAAATAATTGTTTGGTAAAATAATTCTTCCTCACATTTTAACCCTTTCTTGTTATTGCCTCTATTACGGTACAAATATATCTATTCGTACATAAAGGAAAAAAAATTTTTATTACAGCAGCAATAAATTTCCATTTCTCAAAATTAAAGAAACAAATGCTCGAACCCAACGCTAGTAGGCGTTTGTTGAAGTTTTGCTCTATAGCTATACCGCGCGCGCTACTTTATACCTATCCAATACCATTGCGGTCCGAATGTTCTCCTAACTAATTTACTGCCGATACTTTCCGCTTTTCCCATTCTATAATGCTCCATTATTTGTTCAACACAGAGCACTTCGAAAATTATTTTCTTCTGCTCTAGCCAATTCCCTTTCTTGCATGAAGTATTCACAATTTTTTTACATATAAAAGTAGGGCTTTATCGGAAGAGCATTTCCATTAAAAATGAAAGATATTGAAAAATTTAAATTCAAGCTTGCCCGCGTTAACTCATTAAACTAAATATTAGTCATAAAGAACTCTTGTAACTTTTTACCCACCCTTCTTAATATTCTCCTGATAGAAACATAAACCTTATCAATCGATTAAACAACGCTCTATTTGCAATTCCAGAAACATTATCACCAAACTTAACAGTCCACCAGCCAAGAAAATTTTCCCTCTCGAATCTCACGCAGCACTTATACCTTTTACGTGACACTCATTGTATATCGCGTTATAAGATACACGCGACAAGAGCCCGAGTGTGAAACGCATTAAGGGAAGTGCATCTGAGCTGGAAACGCATCTCCCCTGGAAAAACTATCTTCCCACTCTCCCCACATTATCGAGGGTCATCGAGAAAAGAGTTGCTGTTGCCGTCCCCTCGATCTCCACCTAAAATAATACTCCTACATAAAGAAGAAAAAAGCAAGCGCGCAACGTTGGCTCGAGGGCCAGATGCGATTTCCCTTTCGATTTCGCAGACGCACATGCGTAACAGGAGAGAATAGGCCAGAGGTGTCGAAAGTGGCTATAGAAAAGAGGGAGAAAAGGGATACGAGGCTGGAAGGTCGCGATAGCTGGCATCGAGATATGGAACGTTTTGTCTTGTTGGCCTGCGCTCTTTTCCTGAAACATTTCGAGGAGGGGGCTTGTCTCAGCTTCCGATCTTTCTCGCGGCGAGCTTTCAGCACCCTCCGTCCTGACGTACGTTTCTTAAGTGACGCGAGCAATATTTCTCGAAACGGATAGCCTTTGCAATCTTTCGCGCAGCTGTGCGCGCACAGCAAGCTTTTTTTTAAAGCCATCTCATATCTTTTCCGCGGCGAATTGAAAAATGGTACACCGCGCCTTTATTCCCGGCCTCGACACCTTCGCGCGCATTGTGTTTTTTTTCTCTCGCTCTCTGGGGGAAAGAGGGAAAAAAAAACGGTTTGGCGCTTACCTTTTGAGCGTGGGACAAAGGTTGCGAGGAGTAAAATGACTTTGAGAAGCTCAATCGGAATTTGGATTCTGAATGAGGAAAGGTATAAGGGATTTCTGGGAGATGGGTTGCTTGTTTGGATTGTTTTAAATAAAAAAAGGGATGATAAGTGCAATCCTTGAATTTGACAAGGCTACTAATCTAAAGATAAATTAACTTTCTAATAGAGCTAGGCAAAGCCGTGTTAAGTGTATGTAAATAAATGCAAAAGGAGTTTGGTGGATACTTTTTTAGAGCGGTTTTTAAGCGTTGTTGTTTCGGAGTTTTTCAGGGGTACAAGGAGACTAGTTTTTTTAACTTTAAAACCCAAATTTATTTTTCATAATAGATATATATCTTTCTTAGATGTGTAACAAGTATTGTACAAATATTTTAAAATAATAAATATTATTAATAACAAATAATTGCTGATAATAACTTTTTGCAGATATAAAAAGAATTTTTGTTGACAAAATTTCGAAGAAACATATCTTCAAAACTAATCAAGAACTACATTACTTTTAAGCTAATAATTACGTACAATGCTAATAAAACTACAAATATCGATTGAAAGTATAATTAAATTATACTATCTAAAACTGTATGAGTAAAAAACCTCTTATTTAGACTGTGGATGCCTGCAAAAACACTCACTCGAATAAGTGGTTTCTCACGTAGGATAAATGATTTCTCACTCTTTCAGATGTAGATACTAGGTTTAGATACTCTAAAATAAATTTTATTTTATTATTGTCAGGGGTCCCATCTACATCTATCAACGTGCAGGTGATTCTAGTCTAAAATAATCTAGATTTACTGTAAAGATCTTAATGGAATCCTGATATTATTTTTACTAAAGTAACGTTATATAATATTAAAAATGCCTTTAAGAAAAACTGTTAAGTTAAATTATAACAATTAATTTTATATAAACTTATCGAAATATTTTAAGAAGATGGAAATTCAATTTTTAATTAATTATTTATATTAAGGCATTTTGTAAAACAATAAAGTTCAAGCATAGCTAAATTAAGTTCCATAAACTTGTCTAAATGTTTCACATAATATTGACCTTTACTACTGGTCAATACAGTTAAAAAAAATGATCAAGTTAGATCTTTTGGCTGGTAAAAATACTGCTCTATTTTTAAATAAAAATGAAAATGAAAAAAAGAAAAATGAACGTAACTGATTATATTGGAAAATTACTGATCTAATCAACTATACAGACTTTCATAAAATTATCAGCAAACAAAATTAGGAAATAAATTATTTTTTTAATAAAATTCAATTTAGTTAAAGATTAAAATGACTTTTTTCCTTACGCCCGCAAACAAAACAAATAGAAATAAAACAACATTTTCAAATTTATTTTAATTTCCGATATTTATTATTTCTTATATTCGCGGTAGCTTCCCTTTTTCCTCACCGGATTCCGGACTTGTTCCTCAATCCTCTTATTTCGTTTACTTTCCGTGATCGTGTTAATAGATTGATTGCCTATCTAAACCTATAGCTGCCTCTGCTATCCTTTTCTTACGTTCAGCTATCCTTCTATTTACCGTAAATTAACGTAGAATCAAATGTCTCTCTCCCTTGCTTTCCTCCACCCATATTTCCCCTTTTTCTTAGGCCACGCGCATCAGTTACCCATTTTCCCTCTGAAGCATTCTTCCGAAAATCTGTTCATTCGAATTTATCTATAATTAAGTGTAAATATTTTCCTTCATTATGAGCAGGCTTATTAATATACTTTTTCTCAGCGTCTTCCTTACTTTCTTCATTAATCTCTGCGTAATTTTCCAGCAAATATTTGTCTCGCTCTACCATAAGAATCACATTATTTTCATTTTATTAAATTACTAATATAGAAGTAGGAGCTTATCTGTTTAATTATCTTCTTTTAGTAATTCATGTGCATATATTGAAACATTACATTGCATTTTAGTAAATTAGTTAGTTTATTCAAGTGTTTGATAATAACTTGAAGTTATTTGAGCTTATTCCATTAAATCTTTAATTTTCTTACTTATAAAAGAACATAAATAGTATTTCTCTTCTCAAAACTAACAAACTTAATCCATAATAATTTTATTTTTTTGTATTCTATTTTATTATTATTTTATTATAAAATAAGAAGATATATAAGATTATTCAAAAATATATTGATTATATTTAATTAAGCTACTTGTAATAAACATATAGGTCTTTTACAATATTATATAAATCTACTTGTGTGAGTAGTCCTTGGTCTGTTTTTGGGCTCATCAACAAAGCAATGCAGACAGACCCTGCCTTAAACGCCGTGAAAAATATGAAATTTATAGGTACTTAATTTGTTTATACTAATATGTTTGATCAAAATTCCACGTAGCTAGCAATTGCACATACCTACAATACTGTTTTGAAACTGAAAGCATTTACATTTTACCATTACTTCATTACGATATCAGCGACGTCTCCCTCTCTGAGAGCCCATACCTCTACCTCCACCAAGCGTATACGTTTTTCGTTAAGATAACAAACAATCCAAATTCGCTCCAGGGTCATAAGTGATATGTACACATTATTTTTAGTATAATGAAAATAAAAATATTTCCTCGAATTCGTGCTTTATTTGTCGCTGTGTAAGTATTTTTCCAATGAACATTACTTGCATTTATCTCGAAATTTATCACGAATAATAATAGAAATTATGTCAAAATTGACTAAACATTCAAATTAATAATTATTAATATTATTAACATCAATTCTGTATGTAGATTCGCTAGTCGACAGTCGTACTGTGAAGACGTGTTTACATACGCGCTCCGAGTTGCCCGTGTTGTTAACTAGTGCTGTGACGAGTGTGCTTTTCAAGACTACAGAGACACGCGTTATTTCTCAGAAATGAACACTACCGTAGACATGAACAGTCCTAAATCAGAATTCTCATCAATCGTTCAACATGAAATAGTTCCAACCCGCGATCAAGCAATTATTGTAGACTCTATTGAGGGTCACACAGTCGAAGAGTATGCACTGGCCCTGGCAAAAGTAGTCAATGCCAAGGACATCCGTTACGCATCCCGCATCAGTCAGAATCGAGTCTGCTTTTATTTAAGCAACATAGATATCGTTGAAAAACTTGTTAATGAAAAAAGTTACATTACAGTAGGTAATAAATCGCTCAACATTCGCCCGTTGGTTTCCAAATTTAAAAAGGTCACAATTTCTAACGTTCAACCCTGCATTCCGACATCCGTCATTCTTCAAGAACTCAAAAAACTAAGTGTGATCCCAGTCTCACAGATAACTACTGTAAAAACAGGCTCTAAACATCCCAGTTTGAGCCATTTGCTAAGCTTTAGAAAGCAGATGTTTATTCATCCGGACGACATATCAAAATTACCTAACTCTCTTCGCATCACGTATGATAATGTAAACTTTTATATATATTTTTCAACGGAAAAACTGACATGCTTTCTATGCAACGAAGAGGGCCATCTGGCTAAATATTGCAAAAGCACTGAATTTCAAACAATAGCTCCACACAGTGATGCCCTCGCTGATAATGTTCTGCAGGGAAATCGTCAAAACATCGAATCGCAACTTGCAGTCAATCAGAGCGATGCTCTGGCAGACAAGGCTCTTTACGAAAAAAATCTCATCAAGGAGTTTCCTACTATTCAGGAACAGAAAAACAACGAGCAGAAGACAGAAGAAGATTCTTCCTTGCATAAAACTGCAGGATTCAAAAGACCGGTTTCTATAAGCTCAACGTCAACCAGCGCCCAGGAGGAGAAGAACACAACCAACAAAATCGCCCCTCAGGATAAGGACAAACCTCCTAAAAGGTACAAGAAAAAAAAACTCAACGCCGATCATCCAATTGACTTTGTAAAGCATTTAGAAAATGCACGTGACTTTGTTGACAATAATTCCGATAAATTTCTTATAAATCATGATAAGCTTGTAGCGTTCTTGGAAAGCGTTCGCGGTAATACAAATGTAATCGAAGTTGCTAAGATGTATACTAATAACATCGATCTTCTATGCGGCCTGCTTTCAGATGTTTACAAATATGTTAATGATCGAAATACCAAAACACGCATCACTCGTATTAGAAATTTATTACAGACGAAGGAACCTAGCAATAACGTATTTATTAGCGAGGAATCAAGCTTTTCGGACACGGTATAATTTATCCTTTTTTGAAATAAAAATGGCTCATAAAAATACTTCTCATTTAAAAATTCTATATTGGAATGCTCGTAGCGTTTTACAGCGGAAAAATGAATTACCTAATATCTTAAAAGACTTCGATATTTTCGTCTGCGTAGAAACGTGGCTTAAGCCTTCCGACTCGTTCAACTTACCTGGCTTCGTTTCTCTCAGACAAGACAGGCTAAATAAACGCGGAGGTGGTATTCTATTCCTGATACGCAAAAATTTGATTTACTCTAATCTTAACCAAGTTACTAAAGTATCTCCAGAAATTGAAATTGCCGGTATTCAAATCACAAATATAAACCCGATTGTCAACATCATTGCTTGCTACAAAATTCCAGGTTCCACTTTACCCCAATCAGAGTGGAATGATATAGTCGAACGTGCTGGCATCTCCAACTACACAGTCTTTTTAGGCGATTTTAATGCGCATAGCCAAAATTGGAACTGTTCACACACCGACGAAAATGGCAAAAGACTCGAGCACAGCATTGTTTCAAATAATTTGTTTCTCCACAACTCGAGCACATATACACATATTAATACCCACAATAATTCAAAAAGCAATATCGACTTAGTCTTTTCTAGCATGTCTTTGTCTGACAAACTCCACGTGGAAGTTTTTGATGAACCATACGGCTCTGACCATTTCCCGATTTCAGTTGAAATTGACGCCTCCCGTCACTTATATTGTCCTAAGACGTTTAGATTATCATCGCTCAAAACCAATTGGACCCAATTCTTTTCCATTTTAGAAACAGACCTTAACTCATTTTTTACTCTTGATTATGATTTAAGCCCTCCGTCGAAAAAATATGAACATTTTGCAAAAGTCGTTACAGATTCTGTTAAAAAAGCAACACCTCGCAAAAGTAATTTTTACAAAAAACAAGTAAAAAATCCGGTTCCCTGGTGGGACGATGAGTGCAACAAAATCAAACGTCTTAGGCGTGCCTCTTATAAAAAATGGGAGTTTTCCGGGAACCTTGATGATCTCATTGCATATAAAAAAAATTGTGCTGTTGCAAAAAAACTGTTTAAAAAAAAGAAAAAAGACCACTTCAAAAGTTTCACGGAATCTTTAAACTTCCAAACTAATTCTTCATATGTTTGGGACAAATGTAAAGTACTCAATAACAGTTGGACAAAAACCAAGAATGTTAACAATACCAACCACGAAACCTATAAAAAGAACTGTGTCGATTGTTTAAATAAATTGTCTCCTCCTTGGGTCAGCACGGATCCAGAATGGCTTCCATGCTGTCCGGAAAATCAGTTTTTTGACAACCCTTTCACTTTTTATGAGTTCAACAAAGTCTTACAATCACGCAAAGGTAAATCAGCCCCAGGCTTAGACGGTATAGAAAATGAAGTTATTCATAAACTGCCTATAAAATATAAATTGTTGCTTCTAGATATTTACAACGAAATGTTTCAAAAAACTGACTTTCCACCGGACTGGAACCATGCCTTTGTACACTTAATAAACAAACCGCAGGGTAATTCTGTCAGACCAATAGCGTTAACCTCTTGCCTTAGTAAGATTTTCGAAGCTCTGATAAAAGGCAGGCTGCAGTGGTGGGTGGAGTATAATAATCTACTTCCCACTAGTCAGTCAGGCTTTAGGAGCGGAAGATCTTGCTACGACAACCTAGCATTTTTGACTCACGAAATTGATGAGGCTTTTTCCTCGCATGATCACTTTCTCGCTGGATTTTTAGACGTCTCCGACGCTTTTAATAATGTTTTGTCTGACTGCCTTTTAGAAAAGTTAGCCGAAATTAATTGTTCTGAAAAAATTATCAAATTCGTAAAATTCCTCACATATGAGAGATTCATTCATACAAATATTGACGGCTTTGAACTTGTTAAAATTTGCAAAGGTGTTCCTCAGGGTGGGGTGTTAAGTCCGTTACTGTACCTTATTTACGTTTCTAACATAACTAGAGAGATTCCCAGTGAGGCGTCCGTGCTGCAATTTGCAGACGATATTGTTATTTTTGTGAAAAATAGTTCCTTACCACACTGTGTCAATATACTGGAAAAAAGCATCTGTGAAATCCACGCTAGCTTACGGTTCCTTGGCTTAGAATTAGCTCCACATAAAACTACCTTGATTCACTTTAATAATAAAAAAATTCAACCAGGATCCACTCAAATAAGAATCAACGGTCATATTATCAAATCCAGTGAATCAGTGAGATTCCTGGGAATTATCTTTGACTTCAAGCTTTCCTTTACCCCCCACGTAGATATGATTTTAACCAAAACCAGCTCGGCTCTAAACATTGTAAGGTTCTTGTGCGGTACATGGTGGGGAGCGAATCCAGGAACTTTGCTAACGCTATACAAAAGTTTTGTTCGTTCCATCATCGAGTACGGATCATTCATATACTTTCCCCAAAAAAAGAAATATGTTAATAAGTTAGAACAAGTGCAATACGCGGCAATAAGAACTGCTCTAGGACTCAGAAAAAGCACCCCAACTAACGTTTTAATTGCGGAATCTAAACTCCCATTTATTCAAGAAAGAGCTAAGCTTCTAGGATGTAAATTTGTATTAAAAGCTCTGTCTAACAAAAATAATCTGATGTATTCTCATGCGGTTTACCTACGCGAAAAGGTAAAAAAAAGAAAAAGACTGCTAACTGTTTGCCTCGAAGCTGTGGCCTCTCTATGTGACACTGTTGATGTTCTTGATTCATTTCCTACTTTCTCCTTCGATTACAATGTTTCTGTAGAGCCAATTGAGATTGATACAGACTTAGGAAATCATCTCAAAATTTCTCTTGAACCTAATATAGTTTTTAACGATTTTTTGAAAAAACAAGACTCTCTAAACATCTTTACGGATGGCAGTAAAATCTCAAACAATCGCTTTGTAGGTGCATCTGTTGTAGTTCCCGCGCTAAACTTTGAATTAGGGAAAAGTATCAACTCGAACTCCTCAGTGTACACAGCAGAGGCCATAGCTCTGTATCACGCCCTAGATATTGCGTTTGAGTTCGGCGACCGAGACGTGTTCGTCTTTTCCGATTCCCTTAGCGTGCTCCAATCTTTAGCTTCACCAAATATTAACTTTTATTCTAATAAATACATTTTCATGATTAGAGAAAAATATATATTAATAAAAAAAAACAAACCAGAGTTGAACATAAAATTTTTCTGGCTGCCATCACACAAGGGAATCGTGGGAAACGAATTCGCCGACTCTATTGCGAAAAAAGCTACTTGCAAAAAATTTGCAAATTATGATAAAGTTCCCTTTTCAGATTTGTTTGAAAAATTTCATAAATCTTGCGTTGCTAGTTCGGTTAAGATTATAAAAACTCAAAGTGAAAAAAAGGGCACCAAGTTCTTTAATTTGTTTTTTAACGGCAAAACTAAGACTTGGTTCCACAACAAAAAGCTAAACAGAGAGCTAATAGTCTCCATAAATCGCGCTAGATCGGGACATTACCATCTGGCAGAATCACTAGCCAAAATAAAAGTGGTAGATTCGCCCTTATGCCCTTGTGGCCTTGAAGCTGAAAACCTAAATCACGTTCTTTGGCAATGCGATAGATATGACAATCATAGAAAATCACTGTTAAACCAACTTTTTAAACTCAAATTTCAACTGCCGCTTTGTATTGAAATGATAATAGCGAAACCCCACATCGATGCCTGTAAGCTAATCCTCGTTTTTCTAAAAGATTGTAATTTGAAAATATGAATTTTATGTAGCGGTCCATACTATACTGTATCTTTATATGTAAGCTAATATAAGCCTTATTACAAGGTCATTCCTGTAAGGTTTAAAAATGCTAAATAAAAAAAAAAAAAAAAAAAAAATTCTGTATGTAAAATTATTTCTCTAAAATATGCTTATTAAATAATACGTACTTAAACGTAGAATTAAAAAAATTAAAATGAATTATTATTATAATTTTGATCATATAATTTGATACATTGATTTTAATATCAATATACATACAATACGCTGCAGTAATCGTGTTATCTAGTATAATTAATTGAGAATAATTTAAAATGTAAAATATCTTTACATCCAAAACAGTTAAGCTAAATTAACTACTATATGCAACATTCATAAAATATCTCTCATATAACGAACATTTTAATTAACGTTTGTATGATAAGACATTGTTAGTTTCCAAAATCATTAAATTAATAAAATTTTTGATTTTGATTGTATTATGTTTTTTTTTTTTGTAAATTATCAATATAATATAGTTTAAAGTAAATTTATCAAATGCTACGAACTAGAAAAGTTTTCACTCAAAACTTTGTGATTAAATGGACTATATTATAATAACAATATTTTTAAAACTACACATATTGAGTAATAGAAAAATCTTTCTCTTGAGGGAAAGAGAAAACATTTTTTTCCTTACAGAAAATATGTGAAACTTAAAGATGCTATTATTATGATACAGTCCACCTCACAAAATTTTGAGTTAAAACTTTTCTTGTTCATGGCAGTCAGTAAATTCAAACTTTTAAATTATACAAAATCTTTATGAGCAATAAAGTCTTCTTTAGAATTTATTTTATAAACTCTTAATTTTAAACAAAAAAATTTAAGGTAATTTTTCATAATGAAACAAAATGAAAAATCGCAATCCTAATTATAATATCCAGAAATTGTAAAATATATTCCAAGTAACACATTATTTTCAAAAATCAAGAAACCAAACATCACACCAAACGGAACCTCGAACCCCACACCTCTCAAAAACATCGCCGTACTCAAAGTCAAGCAAAACTAACACGATCGCAAGTATAAGTTAATCTCCTAAATACCACCTCTAAATGTAAGCTCTGGAGTGGGCAATCCCGAAGTCAGGCGTGCTACTGCTGCCTATCTCCTTTGAAACGCGCATAAGCTTACGGCACATCAACACAGGCAACTACCGTAGTATGCAGCTCGCGCTCTTTCGCAACTTGGGCGCGAGTTTGATGCTATGTCATATAGGACGAAGGGAGGCAGGTCCTGCGCTCATATTACGCCGTGCGCGTGCATACGCCAGCAACTTTGTAATCGATTTTCGAAAGCTCGCGCGCTCCGAATGCGAGCAACGCACGCGCGCTTCGATGGGTAAAAAAAAGCGGATGCCCGCACGCAGTGTGCATTAACCATTTCCCGCGCCCGAGAGCGCCGCGAGAGCTTTTTTCTTTGTCAATTTGAAAAGAATTTCGCTTCTGGTGAATCGTTAATTAAAGGGTTTTGCCTTTTTTCGATTCTTTTTTTGTGGTAGGTTATTTTGAACAAATTAGAGTTAAAAGTGGAGATTAAAAAATAAGAAGTTTTACGGTAAGAAAAATAAAAATAGTAAAATTGTTAAAATGAAGTATCTATTTGATACTTCTGAAGAGTATTGTGTATTGTTCAGGAATATTTGCACTATGGAAGCTATTTTTTCAGCATACCAATGCTTCATCGTGACAATGTTTGTATACATACATCCTGATTGGTATTGCTATTATTATCGACCTCGTAAAAAATCTTTTATTCGAAAAAATATAAAAATTTAAATCTATAACAGTTTTCACGATACATAACTGTAAAAGTTTTGAGATAAAACAAACATATTATTTATAAAAAAATTTTGTTTTTATAAAAAATTAGAAAAAAACTCGTAAGTTTTCTATAAAGATATGTACATTTGGGTGTACTAAATGAATACAAAACATGAACCAATTAAGAAAATAATTGTTTTTTTCTAACAATAGAAAAATAAATAAAAATTTTAAACATTTAGAAATATATATATTAATCATGTAAAAATACATTCAAAGCAACTGTTTTTTTTTTAGAAAATATTAAAAAGAAACAGCGGATAGGTATTCAAAGCGCGCAGAAAGATGCCTGCAGTTATTCCCTAAGCTCATTCACAGTCACCACGTGCCTTGCTCATGAATAATTGATTAGTCACTTCTTCTTATTCTGCTTTCAAATGATGAAGAATAATTAATTTTTCAAATTCTTACTTTTCTAATGTCATGGCTCTCAGTGTTAATTAGTTTCTTTTAACGCAGAATATATAGTTTCAGTTAAAATAGAATCATTTGCATTTTTTGAAAACAATTAAATTTTATTTTTAGATAATCCCAATAAAATAATGAAATATACAAGTAAGATAGTTTAGATTAACCATTTTATTTATAAAAAAATAATTATTAATTTAATATTGCAATAATTTATATAATGATAAAAAATTAGAAGAAAAGATAATGAAAGAGATGATAATAGAATAATAAAAAATAAAAATTTGAAAATATATCAGTAAAATCTTACATATAAGTATTATAGGTATTTTTATATTATTTTTATTTCATAATTACAAATATAGTATCATATCGAATCGGTTAATAATCAAATTACTTAAATTTTGGAATAGTTTAGTATGAACTATGTTAAGAAATATAATCGCGCGGAAATCTTTTTAAATATATATACCAATAGTAAAACTCTAGTTCACGTCAGATATTCGATATAAATTACTTTTTTCTAAGATGTTTTATAATCTATACATTTGTAATTATTATAAACTTAAAGTTTACCTTGAAACATTTGTTTATATTTGAAAAATTTTTTAAACTGATATTTATTTTCAAATTCTAAACAAAATCTGTATTAATTGTAATACTAATTTATTTCGCAAAAACATGAAATAAATTTGAAAGAAAGACTAACTATGTAGTTCTTTCAAACTAAAACAATCATACTAAAGTCATCAAATTATAAAAGATTTAATTTGCAATAAGACATTACTTTTCTAAAATTTTATTTATGAGTATGGAAAAAGATACATAGGTGAAAATTTGTATGCACTAATCAAGTTTTAAAGCTACACTGTCCATTACTACGTTTATATAAGGAAATATACTGATGGCAAATGCAATTTACTTTTACGAAGCAAATAAAGTTATTATACGAAAAATGTACATTTGGCAGTATAATGAATTTTATAATAATTGCATAAACTATAGATGCAGGTAAAAAATTCGATTATACAATAATCAGTTTAGTTGTAATTAAATTTAGTATTTCGTAATTTAGAATTTCTATAAAGAAGTATTACTACTAATTTTTCAACAAGTATCTTAGACGTAAAATAGTAGGATTTGATATACTTTTACCATGGTTTTTCATCTTTTTATATTTTTGTACTAATATTTTTAATATTATATTAACATTACTAATATTGATTAGTATCAATATTAATTATGGTTTACGTGTTCATAAACTTGTCCAATACTATTATATTGGCATAAAATCCACAGTGATACCACTCGATCTCATACGTGTCAATTAACTTTCGATAGCATAAAACTTTTCGATGGCTAGTCATTATAGTTAGCCATCACAATTATATAACTAAGTAAATCACTTGCAAAGTAGGGGAACAGTGGCCTGATGCGTAATTAACTTTCAATACACCAGAAGTTCAGCCACGTGAGATAATCCAATTTCGTCCTCACAAAGACGCAATACCTACTACTAATTTTGAGCAGTTCCCACAAACTAATACAAAACAATTTCAGAAATTTCAATCAAACCGTTCAAAACAGTATTTTCCACTTTCACCCCTCAACCTTTCCAAACGGCCAAACTAATCCACGTAATCGTCCGCACGTATTCACCGGCCAAGACGTACTTAGCAATCTGCGAGTAACAGATTGCAGCCGTCCGCGGCCGCCTTTGCAGATAAAGCACTCGCATGCCCGCCTGTCGCAGGGGTTGCCGAACTGTCGTAGTACTAAGAAGTGCTTCCGTGTGTGAGCCGGAGAGCTGGATTCCCAGATACACGGCCCTATGAATATTCAGGAACACACCGGCCTCTGTGTATCTGAGACCAGAGAGAGAGAGAGAGCGAGAACAGCGTGGGCTCTGACGATGGAGACGCTAAACACGTGCGCGCAGGCAACGAGGAAGCACTGGAGAAGATAGGAGAGCTGCTATTATACGGAGAGCTGCAGAGGCTCGATCGATCGCGGATATATAACCTTAGAAATAGCGCCGGCGACGCGGCGCTCTGAAATATACAGATCCGCCCGTCCTTAACCCATTAAGAACCGCCCACGGAACCGATTCAATTTACGACTCTTGGCTTTGCTTGCCGCGCCTATATGCTTCTTCGTTCGTTTTTTTTTCTTCTTTGGCGTGTGCCTTAGCGATTTGTTGTCTACGTTTTTTTTCTGGAGGTTTTGTGATTTGGATCTGAGCATTTAAAAAGAACGAGTGTTTTCGTTGCCACATTTTCTGCTTCTTTTAAGTTGGAGTGGGTTTTTTATTTTGCGGAGACAGTTTGCCGGGACTCTTTCGGTTCTTTTTTTACTTCTGTTTGACATAGTTCACTAGCAGATTTCCACTTGTGGAAAGCGTGAGCACTCTTAATGGAGGTCGAATTGCCACTCTGAGAAAGGAGAGTAAGACATAATTTAGATTTCCTTGATTTACTTTTAAACTTCTGTTCGCCAATATACAAGTTTTGTTTATGGTTTAAAATATTTTATTAAATTAAGCAGCAACTATAATATCCAAAAACGTGATAAATATTCTATTTAATAGGGCGGTTTTATGTATGTCTAAATTCCCTAACAATTAATGAATTTGTTCAAGTTTCTTTTGTATTTTTATATTTTTAATATTCCATGTTATTTCGTTATCCAGTTTTTGTGTCTGTTTTTTTTTCTTATTTTTTTCTTTTTAATAACGTTTATTTCATATGATACTCCGTGTTTTAAAAAATAGAAGAAGTACTGCTTCAAATAATAATTGCGCATCTTATTATTTCTTATGCTTCAAAAAATTTTTATGAAAATATTTCATTTTGATTTAAACGTGCTCTGAAACTTCGAAATAACTAAGTTAACTTTCTGCTGGCGAGTCTGGAGTAACAGAAAGCAAAAGAATGAGAAAATCCCGCGCGTGCATATTACCTATTTGTACGAGATATGAACACAGTTACGGGCAAAAAAATAACAAAATAAGGAACAGAAATATTATATATATATTTTTTTTTCAGTATAAATTTGGATTTAGTCTTCTTTTATTGTCCCCGCTCTAGCGTAAATACGCACCTTTTTGAAATATAAAAACTTAGTCTTTTAATAAAAAATATTAAATTTTTACATAAATATTAATAATTTATTTTATTTTAAATTACTTGCAACACTTTTTTGTATTCAATTATAAAGCCTTGTATTCACACGGAAATAACACCAATATTGAAGCCATATCAAAATTTCAAAAAAATAATTTAATAAGTATGTCCATAAAAAATGTTTGCACACGTTAAAAGATAGAATTTTAATATTCAAGCCATATCAATTTCAAAAGAACAATTTAAAAGCTTTCAAAAGTTTACAAAACAACACCTATAATAAAGTCAGACTAAATGTGAGGCAAGAATAAGTATAAAATTTTAATTTATTATAGTTAAAATTTATTAATTTATTTTTTTATTAAATATAAAAAAGAGGCGTCAAATAACTGATTTTACTAAAAAGAAGAGGACCAGAGCTAGAGCAACAAACACTAATGAGTTTCTGTTGAATAATGATTTACGATTTAAAAGTCTAATTCTGTTGTTCAAACGAATGAAATTGGGCGATGGCTCTTCCATTACCGTCGACGTTGATCGTCTTCGTCAGCCTGAACTTGGCTCCAGCGCACACGTGCTCTGTCGCTTGAACGTTTCTTTTTCTTTCTCTACCACGTTGAGTTTAAGAGTCCCCAATCTTTTGCGCGCGACTCATCGTTCTTTCCTTTTTTTTTTCAAATTTTCTATTCGGTCGTGCTCGGAAAACTTCGGTTGTGCTTTATCATCGTCGCTGTTGATGGTCTTCACTCGTTCAACTCTTACATTGCTGTCTAGCCCTATTTTTCTCTCTTTCTCTCTCTCTCTCTCTCTCTCCCTCTCTCTCTCTCTCTCTCTCTCTCTCTCTCTCTCTCTCTCTCTGAAATTCTGAAACCACTCACGAGCCTCTTCAATGCATGTCTCCTCTCGGCGACATTACCTTCTGATTGGAAACGAGCTGTTATCTTACCTCTAGCTAAATATAAAATTATTAACACTCCTTCAGACACGCGTCCAATTGCCCAACTGTCTGAGCTCTCTAAAATCTTAGAGAGACTGGTGCACACGCAGCTTTCAGGTTACCTGGAGACTCACAGGATACTTGATGATCGACAGGCAGATTTTAAGCGTGGACACAGTACATAGACTGCCCTCTTGGGCGTGCTGGAGGACGTACGTGGAGCCATAGATGCGAGGAAGTTAACTCCCATGAAAGAATGCAAGTATGGTCTAGTATTGGCACAATACAGTTGCCAATGCTTTCCAATACTAGCCGCCGAAGTCGGGAAAATGCCGGTTTCACACTGTAATGATATAAGAACGGGCCTAATGATTGTTCCAGTACCGACTCAATGTTGGCAATCAATACTCAGCCAGTGGTACAAATGTCAATAAAATTAAACAGATTATTATGAATTTTTTTTTTTTTATTTTATATTATAGCCTACCCAAGCTCATTTAAGAGCTTATACGGCTTTTAACTGTATGAACTGTGGTGAGAACTATGGGTATTTTTGCAAGCCGCTCTG